>CATIWK010605540.1:0-25181 GCA_949634005.1 Mallotus japonicus | reverse complement strand
TTCTCCGTTTAGAGATATGACCTAATCTCTTGTGCCATAATGAAGCTGAATTCTTATAGGTTAATTTTCTCTTTATACCTCGTGTGCTAGCTTGCAGGGTTTCATTAAATAAGGCATTGGTATCAAGTGAATAGAGATTATCGTAACCTGATAAAGAACCGGAACCAACCAAATTTGAATCATGAAACAAACTGAATTTCCAAATAGACAAAAATAACCTGCTTTGCCTAGAGTAGAAATGGAAATCAAATTCCGTCTAAAAAGATGGTACAATAAATGTCTCATTAAGATCCAAATAAGATCCGGTCGTTAACAATAATCTAAATTTCCCTATTGCCTCAACTTCAACCTTCTTACCATCACCTACATAGATATATCTTTCAGCATCATTTGGCTTTCGGTAACTCAGGCAACCTTGCATAGACACACTGGTGTGAGTTGTCGTACCAGAATCTAGCCACCAAGTGTGTCTAGGCACCGAAGTTAAATTAACCTCAGAACAAACTAAATTAAGAAGCTTGCCTTTGCAATACTTCCTTTTATGCTCTTCAGCTCCACAGAAGAAACAACTATTACCCTTTTGTTCATTAGGTTTCTCTTGTTGTTTCTTTTGAGGCGCTGTATCTGCAGCTTCTTTATCCTTATAAAGGTTTCTAGAATGGCCTTTATAATTGTCATGACTCCGAGAACCATTAAGAAGTTCCCTTGCCATGACCTGAAATCAGTGCCATTTAGCATAGAAATGCAATTGATACTAGTAGTAATATTAGTAGGAGTATTCATAACTGAACAGAGAACAACAAACAACCAAAACAAGCTCACATAAGTTCCAAAACAAAATCAATAATAAATTCAAATAAAGGTAAATCTCATCTCAAGATATCGGGCACTCCATTAATATTTTATTTTTGGACAATAATATTAACTTGTAAGTGATATCTTGGTGTAGTAATCAAATATTGACAATAAGAACATATCAAATAACAAATCTTCCTTTGGGCCGATTTATTATTCACATGTAAAACCGAATAATTATCACATATTTATTACCACAAATGCACATTCAATTCTGTTAAATATTGACCTTCCTTTGGGCCGATCAATACTCACATAAGTTACATGCACACAACCTTTTATATTTTAAAATAAATTAATTTCAATGAGAGAGCTCACTTTGACGAGATGTTGTCTCAATTAATTTATCTTAAAATATATATAGTCATACCAATATTTGAATTTTAAATTGTATTTAAAATTCCTTAATTGCATAAATTGCCCCCAAATTTTTTTTTTAATCAAATCAACCAAAATCATGTATATATAAGTATATACATATACAGGAAAGACCAAAAAACTGCATTCTATATTCGTTATAAACATACACAGCATATGTCCGCAAAAGAAAGGAAAAAAAAATTACTTGATGTACCAGTATTACTAAAAAACTCACTGATTTGCAAAAAAAAAAAATTGCAATATATATTTTATTAATAAGCTGGTACATATTTAACCAAATATTCACCAATTAAAAGAACAAAAAATCATACGCATGTGCATGAATATATACACAGTAACCAATAGCCATAAACATGCACTTTCAAAAGTTGTACCCATACGTGCATGCATATGATTGGACCGATATGCTCAAAACCAAAGAATGCTACAAAACAGATAAAACTTTGTTTCTAAAACCTGAATCCATACACATATATATGTATACATAACAAGACAAAAAATAAATCCGAAAATTTATGTGTGTAAACGCATACACATTAGCCAAGAATCATAATTCCATGATTTATATATATGAAACAAAATTTGCGGGCCGTTTAAAGCGATATACACAAATATATGCAGTATACGTATTTATCTAATGAATGACAAAAATCGCATACATGCAAATATTCTTAAGATTAAATTTAAATTTAACCGAAACAAAATAAATATATATGCTTTAAACCGAAATTCATATATAACTCAACAAAATCATGAAATCATGTAAAGTTAAATATCAAATTCATCGAATAAAATATAAAATTATTTCTCAATGATTCAACATGAGCGGCTCTGATACCATTTGTTGGGAAAATCCCTAAATTAGATTAAAACCCTAGAACCCAATCTCATGTTAAATCAATAGAAATCATTACATAATAGCAGAAGCGGAAGTGTACCTGAATTCATAGATTAATCCTTTCAGATTTGTGCGGTTGGCCTTCTAGGTCAGTACGTTTTCCAAGAGAATGAGCCTTCTGGTTTTCTTTCTGTATTCTCTCTAATGATGGGATATAAAAAGAAACAGGAAATAACAATACGTATGACCTAGGGACCATAACCACCTATATATAGATAACTTTCCTGTTATCTTTTGGTATTTCTATTTCAGCCCATCATTGAAATAGAAATTACCCATTAGTCTTTACACATTAAAAGCCCCACACCCTTTAGATACATTAAAGTCCAAATCATCCAAATCCGAATGATCACTTTCAAATGGGCTCACCTTATATGACAGTCCGAAATATATAATTATTAACATATAAGTCTAATGTTGGATTAAGGATCCAATACTAATGACATGGTTAATGATATGTCACCGTGTTTGATGAGCGTGGATAAAGGCACGTCGTTAGTGTTGATGACGTGTCTAGTGACACACATTCAATCTGAATGATGTGGCTATGGTACATCGATCACTACCATGACGTGATATATTACCACTTGATTGACGTGATAGAGGCGCGTCAACATTCTAAATGATGTGTTTCATGACACATCATCCTCGTGATTGACATGACTTGTAATTTTTTTTTCTAAGCACGAAGTATCCTAGGAGGGCTCCAACTGTGGGAGGTACCTTTAAGTCCGTACCACATTCAGACTAGTCCCCGTTCGTACCGGACCGACCCACTAAGGGATAAAATGCTGGCCATTAGGATATTCCATGCATGAGTGAGGATTGACCCCCTTATCTCATTTAAGAGATAAAGAGCGTCGAATGACTTACACCAACCACTAATGGTTATATGGCTTGTAACTTGTTAGCTTGCTCCATGTGGTGGCTATATTGGTTAAAAAAAAAGAAAAAAAAAAGTGGTGGCTATTGACACATCAGTGTGGCTATCTATACGTGGACATAATGTCGCGGTAGAACATCACGACGTCGTATTATCAAGTATCTAAGTTATATAAAAATAAAAACAGTGTCGCCGAGAACCGACTTCAGCACGCTGATCCGGTTTATTTACCGTTCACCTTCCCAAGAACCGAACACGCAATTTCACAGTTCGGAATAAAAACGAGAGAAAAAAAAATCCATACACCAGCTACATTCCGTTCTAGATTAGGCGAATTCCTTATCATCCTGGTTGTCTGCGGAATCATTCGTTAGCTATGATCATCTGATCATCAGAATCCAATGGAAATGGACAAAGAAACAGAGATACTGTCATGCCTAGCGGCAAACCACCTTCATTTAGCTCAATTCGAGCCACTAAGAGCTACTCTATTAGCTCTCCGATCTAAAAACCCTGAGTTAGCACTAGCAATTCTCCAAACAATAGTAGCCAACTCAGGCCGCTTCGATAACATTCTATGGTCACCTTCCTGTCCCTCGCCTTCTCTCCTCACCTATCTATCAACCCTAGAACTTTTACACTACAGTAACTCCACCTCACGCACATGGAGTTTCGATCCAGGTATTTTAAAATTGCGTGCCGAGTTTCTTTTATTAGTTCAAATGCTAAGCGACCTTGTAACGGAGAAAATGCGAAAGAATGTTGACTTGGAAAGCATTGAGAAGGAAAAGGAGAATGATGATTCTTGCGAGGAGCTGTTGAATACAAGTGAGGATTTGAAAGATGTCAGTGGTGAATTAGGGGAGAATTTGAGGGTTTTGGATAAGGTTTTGGAGCTAGGTGTTAACAGATTAAAGCCAGATATTATTGCAGTCGATGCCAATGGTGGTGATGCTGATCCTGTTAATCGGGAGACAAGTGCTCCTGCTTGTTTGTTTGAAGAAGGAGAAATTATGGGTCTGAGGAGGGTCATTTTGGAACATGCTGACGTTTTTGAAGCTTTGTGTTGGAATATACAGCAGCAGTTGAAGGGAGACACTCAGGTTGATAATTCAGGTTTAGCCATAACTGTGCGGAGGGATGAGAGGGCCCATAAGAATGAGGAGGAGGAGGTGAAGGTGCTTACTCTGATTCAGTCAAGCGTTCAGTTGGCTCATTTAGCTGCCATGAATGAGTCCTTGGATAGAAGCGATGAAGATGGAGCAATTTCTCACATTCGTTATTTTCGCCTTGGTCGTGGAGTGGAGGAGGCTGAATATCGGTATGTGTATTTTCACTTTTCTGTCAACTTGAAGTCAAACGTATAAGTACACATGATTTGGACATTTTTTTTAGTTTCTTGCATGTAGTTTTTGAGTCATTGTGGGATTAAGGTCAAAACTTATCAAGATGATTGATTGCATGAGATCCTCACCAACACACCCTTATACTAGAAACTCTTGGCACAAAAGATAAGAGGGTATTTCTTAGTGCGTGCAAAATTTTTTTTCACATTTTTAAATTATAGCTATCTGCTTGTGCATTACAATGTACAAGCAATGTTATTAATCATCCTTGCGTAGATTGAATACTGTTGAAGATTCTTCGTCTGTGGTTGTCATTTTTGTCATCTTCTTTCTTTTTATTTTTTTCCTTTTTTTTTCTTTCTTGGTTTGAGGTTTTGTTCCTTGGATCGCACTCTTCTTTGGCTTCTCAGATAACTACTATGTGTTCGATAAGAATTATTATTGCATATGAGATGAACTTCTATTTGTTGTATTCCTGAATTCATTTTATGGAAAGTTTTCTTTATAACAATGATTAATCTCTGCCCTGAATTTGTAACAATTTATATTATTTTGTATTGCTTTCTTTCTGTTTTTTTGCTATATTTTCTTCATTAATGTCTAGATATTTATTGGCACTGCCTTTTGATGTTTCTAATAGCACGGTTTTGCAAGATCTCCTTGTGAGGGTTTTGTCAAGAAGGGAAGGTTGTGGGGAGTATGCCATGCAAGAAAAGTTGCTATATATCTATGAAGAGACTCTTTCAACAAAAAGCAGTCAACTTGTCGAAATAATTCAGGTAACGATTATTTTTGCTTTCTTCTAGCTAGCATGCTGGTTGAACTCTTGTTACCAGTCCTTTATGTTCAATTATCCTTGAATGATGATTATGAGAGATCAGTCTCATTGGAGTCATTACATGATATATGGAACACTTTGAGTAACCTATGTGGGGATTGCTTAGTAATTGATGGTTTGTAGAAGAAAATTCAACCTAGTTGCTCAAGTGAATGTAGGCTGCCCTAGTTTCTAGTTTTTAAAAATAACTTCGGACGCTTCACTGTTTAGCAATGGACTCCAATCAGAAAATCAAATTTAGACCAAATGAGTTCCATATGAATTAGTTTTACTTGAAGTAGGTAGACCTTGGGAAGTTCACTATGTAAAGCAACAAAGGATTGATTGGGAACTCAAGATTCAGATATGTCGGCTATTCCAAATGCAGACATGTGAAATACACACTATACACACTGCATTTTTCTTTTCCTAATGATGAAATGAAGGATTTCCAGTGTAATGGCTTTTTTCCAATCATATGTTATTTGATGGAATGAACTTTGAACTCATCTAATGCTGTGTATATATTATCTATATTTTGGATATGGTGATTAGACAAAGTGGTTTTTGCAGGTTATCCAGGATGATCTGCTCCGTCAAGAGATTGTGACCTCGCAAGCACTTGACAACAACCAAATTCCTCCCCCTCTAGAACGCTTCCAAAGATATCTTGCTGAAATGAGAACAGATGCAGATATAAGTGATCCCTCTTCATCCTTGAATATTGCAATCAGTTTTTGCATGAGAGACATGTACCATTACGCACGTGTGTCTGGATTACATGTCCTTGAATGTATCATGGATATGGCACTCTCTGCTGTCAAGAGGGAGCAGCTTCAAGAGGCTAGCAATGTGTGTGCTTGATTTTATATTTTGCTGTCAAATATGGCAATTTGCAATGGCAGACCATTATTTTGCAAATTGGAATTTGGATACCTTTCTTATTTGCTATCTATGTTCCAGGTCCTTATGTTATTTCCGCGACTTAGGCCCTTGGTAGCCGTGATGGGTTGGGATCTATTGTCTGGTAAAACAGCAGTTCGGAGGAAATTGATGCAACTTCTCTGGATTTCTAACAAGTCACAAGTCTTTCGACTGGAAGAATCTTCATTATACAGTAATCAAATGGATGAGGTAATTACTTTTATTTCTTTTTAGAATTTCAATGGCATCTCGCTTTAAGTTATATAAAGGATTAGGTGAATTTGTAAGCATCTTGTTTTGTATCTTTGACAGATATCTTGCGTGGAACATCTATGCGATTCATTATGCTATCATCTTGATCTTGCCTCTTTTGTTGCTTGCGTCAATTCTGGTCGATCATGGAATTCAAGGTCCTCGTTGTTGTTGTCTGGCAACCGGCAAATGTCTGGAAATGAAGACATTGACTCAGAACCCTTTGTTGAAAACTTTGTGCTGGAAAGACTTTCTGTTCAGAGTCCTCTTCGGGTAAGACTCTTGTACATAAGACTTCATAACAGCTAGTAAAAATTATGTACCATATGAACTGCAGATTACTTATTTTCATTAAGGGACTCCGTGCACATTTAACAGGAGTGTTTTCTTCATAAAAATATAAGATTTTTTTGCTGAAATGTGCAAATAGTTATTTCTCGTTGTATGTCTCTTCGCCGAAATGTGCAAATATGATCTTTTTGCAAATATTGGACAGTTATGTGATTGCATTCTTTTTCTTTTAATGATTTATTTTGAGGTATAGAGAATTTAGTTGTTACTTGTCAGTAGCATGCAACTGGAATTAGCACATACTATATAAATTATTTCTTCAAATTGTTTAGCTGAAATGGAAAGTTTTTCTGTAGGTGCTTTTTGATGTTGTTCCAGTCATAAAATTTCAGGATGCTATTGAATTAATTAGCATGCAGCCAATTGCTTCTACTGTAGCAGCTTGGAAAAGGTGTGTGCACATATTTTCACCCCCTTGCTATATTAGGTGCTATACTTGAATTGACTATTTAAATTATTTATGACTACATACCAAGTCCGATAGCTACACATGTTTGTCTGAATATTTAAAGAAGCAGGACTGGACGATTAGTTTATTCATAGGTTATCATTAGTTGGAAAGGCTGGTATATGTTCATTGTGCTGCAACTACCTTATGACCTGTGCTTTATGTTTTGTTTCAAATTTCTGGTGCTTGAGCCAAAAGAAACATTAAATAAAGGACTTTAAGCAAATATTCAATGCAAGTATTGACCATTCTGCATTTGTTTTTTCAACTTGGCTGTCAGAGAGAGAATAATTGCAATAACTGAAAAGAAAAAGAAAAAAAATGCTAGTTTTCATTTGCTTTGGATGTGCTCATTCTTGTGATCAAATATTATGGTCAATGGCTTCAGATATCTGGAATCTCCATTTCATTTTGCGATCATTTGTGTGATGTTCAGTATTAGTTTGTAGAATACCTGTTTAGATAGTTCATTCTATTTACACGTTTAAGGCAATTAGATGTACTAAATTGAGGATAGGATCTATATTCTGATGGATATTTTAAGTTTCACAAATGATTCCTGTTTTCCTTTGCTGTTTCCATGTTTACCTTGAAATAGGATGCATGCTAATTTGACAGCAAAGCCCAGATCTGCACATGGTGTATTCTTTAGTCATCATAGTAATTGCCTTTTACCATCTTCATTTGCATGCTCTCTCCTCTATTATTCTTGGTATGCTGAATGATTCTTTGTTTTTTTGTAGGATGCAAGACATTGAACTTATGCACATGCGCTATGCCTTGGAATCTATTGTTTTAGCGCTAGGAGAAATGCGAAGGTATATGACTGATGAAAGAGAAAATCATCATCAAGCAGCTTTTTGCCATTTGAAAGACCTGAGGAACCATTTAGAGGCTATTACAAATATTCCCCGCAAGGTCACTTTGCAATTTTTTTTTTTTTTTTTTTTTTTTGGAGCAAGGGGTGGAGGGATGGGCTGGTGGTGGTGGTGGTTGTCTTTTGATCATTGAATTTTTCTTTACTTATAGTGGACAGCTTTAAATTGCTAATCACCAAGCACATGTGTTTTCTATTGGATGAAAAATTTGCACATTGTTTCTGAAAGTTGTTAAGTATTTTTTGTGCTAAGTTGTTTTCACTTGTATTTTTATTTTAGAAGAATTATTGACATTTCTTTCTTTCCCATGAAAGATTTTGCAACAATTGGATTTCTGAAGTAATATTGTATTAAGTGTGCCATTTAAATGTATTGGATCCCAATCACATTCATTAGTATGTTTTGACTGGGGCATTTGAAGTTGGTAATTTGGCTTGATATGTTACTTATTTTGGATAATTTACAATGTTGGTTTTATTCAATGATGCAGATACTGATGGTGAATGTTGTAATTTCACTCTTACATATGGATGATATCTCTCTCAATTTGACGCATTGTGCCGCACCTGGGAGCAATTATGAATCACCCTCTATGTGCCCTTGGGAACATGATAATGCTCCTTCATGTGAAGGGGGAAATGAATTAGTTATTTCTTTCACAGAGTTGTTACTTGATACCTTATGCCGCAATCTTCCTCAAGGCGCTATTGAAGAGAATGCATTAAATGATAGTATGAATACAGGTTCAAGACAGGCTTTAGAGTGGAGAATATCTGCAGCCAAACATTTCATTGAAGATTGGCAATGGCGGTTGTCAATTTTGCAGCGTCTTCTACCATTGGCTGAGCGCCAATGGAGATGGAAGGAGGCATTGACTGTTCTACGTGCAGCCCCCTCCAAGCTTCTTAACCTGTAAATTTTAGTAAATTCTTTTCTGAATCTTCATTCAAGGCATACATATACAACTCAGTTAGTTTTCACTTGTAATACATGTCCAGCATGTTCTATGACCATTTTGTCAGAGTTAATGGAGAGTGATTTGCTGCATTATGCCATTGCAAATATTTCCTATATCTTTTGTCCAGTGAGAATCTTTTCAACAGGGTTAGGCTGAGCCATAAGATAACGTATTAGACATAATACTTTTTTTTTGTTTTCCTTCTGATGGAAGGATTAAATTTGTATCAAAATCTCTTCTCATTGACATTGATGCCAGCATGTTGATACACTTGTATTCTGCAGTTGCATGCAAAGGGCAAAGTATGACATTGGGGAAGAAGCGGTTCATCGATTTTCATTATCTGCAGAAGATAAAGCTACCCTTGAGTTGGCTGAATGGGTTGATGGTGCTTTCAGAAAAGTATCTGAATCCAGATTGGTGAGTATATGGCTCTCTTATGTGCTTTGACTAGTTATTCTAGTTTATTTGAATATTGAAGTCTAATTAGCCATGTTGCTTGCTATACTTCTAACTTTGGACTAACTATATTTCATAAATGAGACTTTACATCATACTCTAATGCTATCAGAGTTTTTCTATATTGTAATCGGTATCATGTAAATGGGTATACAAGCATGTATGTGTGAATTTAGCATTTTTAAAGATTCAACTAAGCATCCATCCCAATAATAGGTTATATGGATATTTTCCTCCATTGTAATTTTTTTACAGTTATGCTTACAGAAGGCCCTAGTGTTTCTTAATTGTTCATTACTATTTCATCACAAGTCACCCTCAGTGTATTTTTGTCTTTTTAATCCCTTTTTCTTGAGTATGCCATTCTCTTTACTTGTGCATTTGCATTTTACATTTGACATGGCCATTACCATATCCATCATCCCTCTGTCAGCTTAATACTTAATCTATGCCATGTGGTGAGTGGCAGGAAAATTTGATAAAGTGTTAATTTCTTTGTCAGTTTGTGCAAATATTTGTAGGCAGGAAGAGAACGTAGCATCTTGAGATCCTACACTTTAGCTACTTAGGCCAGTACCTTTGCTTGCATCTGGATGCTGGAGAAAGAAGAAACTCAAGTAGATAATAGGGTGTAGCAAGTATGAGTGTACGACCAAAAAGC
Source organism: Mallotus japonicus (assembly GCA_949634005.1). Lineage (NCBI taxonomy): Eukaryota > Viridiplantae > Streptophyta > Magnoliopsida > Malpighiales > Euphorbiaceae > Mallotus > Mallotus japonicus. Next base: position 15,070 of record CATIWK010605540.1, on the reverse strand, counting down.
AAAAGGAGACAGACTTTGGGGCTGTTTCAGCTCTGGAAATAGTAAAATAATAGGGTTTATGCTTCACACCTTAACTTAGGCATCACAACCAAGGTTCCATAGGCATCACAACCAAGGTTCCATAGGCATCATCCTGAGGACAATTTGAGAAGCAACAGTTACTGGAATTTTTTACTCACTGAAGGACTTATTAATTAAGCCTTATGAGCATGGGCATTTGTACACTCAAAGACCTAAACCTTTAAACACTGCTCCTAATTCTTCCAGGACTTGGCCTCCATAACAGAAATAAAGCAAACTTCTAGACTAATTAGGGCCCTATGTTGGTAACCAAAGCTCAGGTAAGTGCTTACAATGTCATTATTTTGCATATCAGTTGTTTGTATCATTCTTGTTTTCTAGTTGAAGATTTTAATCTTTGTCTTGATCCAATTCTTATTGGAAATTTTTTTCATTATTTGCCTCCTAGATATCCTTTGTCCAAATCTCTTACTGATTGTAGTGTGTCTTTCTTTACCAGGTAGAAGATGCTGTATCGCGTGCTGCTGATGGGTCTTCAACAGGGCAAGATCTAGACTTTTCCTCTCTGCGTTCCCAGTTAGGTCCTTTGGCTGCAGTAAGTATAATTAATGCTTAATTCTGTTTGTTCTTTCTCAGTTTTGCTAAATGGTTATATAGGCTGACATAAGTCTTTTTGCTGCCAGACCCTTCTTTGTATTGATGTTGCTGCAACTTGTGCAAGGTCGGCAAATATGTCTCAACAACTTTTGGATCAGGCAATGCTTACTTGTCCATGAACTTGAAGCTTTTCTTGTTGAATTAAGCCTATGTATCATTATAGTTAACAAATTAATATTTATCTTAGTTAGCAATTTTGGTAGTGTTGAATTGCCTAGCCTAGTCACTTTGTTGAAATGAAAAATTTCATGTGACATGTATACATATTTATGTCACATGAGTAAACAAAAAATGAGGCTTACCCTTGAAAAAGGATGGTAAAAGTGTATATAGATGGTCCGTTTGCGAATCTATTTTGGGAGATGTAAAGAATTATACTAAAACATTTCTTGATTAAATTTTCAAATTTCAAGTTGCCATGGCCAAAAGGAGACATTATGTTTGAAGATGTCACTCGTTTTTCCTGATGAATCTAGATTAAAAGTCTTTTCCTTTGAAGTTTTAGAAATTTAGAATCTGTACCCAGCTCTTTATCTGATGTAGTGTTCCTCTTCCTAAGAAATGAAAATACCCTTGTTTTTCTTTGTCACCCTGCAAATTTTATGTACTTGAAGATTGGTCTAATGGTATTCCAATGTTGCATCTGAGTTATCCAATATCCATATTACCCATAGCATGTAGTGTTCAACTTTGCTCTTATGCATTCACTTGCATCACATACAGGCTCAAGTCATGTTATCTGAGATTTATCCAGGAGGTTCTCCAAAGATAGGCTCCACTTACTGGGATCAGATCCATGAAGTGGGCATCATCTCTGTGTCACGCCGTGTCCTCAAGCGTCTACATGAGTTGCTGGAACAAGTAAGTTGATATACAGAGAGTTTATCGATCAGTGCTTGTATTTGATAGTAGATACTCAGTTGATTGTCATTGAAACTACTTTTACTTGCTTTGGTTGGCCGGTTCAAAGGGAAAGAAGAAAAGTCAATACAACCTTCATTTGCTTCTTATAAATTTTTTCTTTGATCTTCAAACAAGGCAAATAATCAAATAGTATGAACATTTATTTGTTCGTTTATTTTCCCTCAGAAAATTTGTATGAATATGATTCCTTTAAATCCTTGTAGTTTTTCCTTTTTTATTTTAGTGATGCTTTAATGAATAAGTGCCTAATTATTTTGCTGATTCCATGTTTTGATATATTCTTACAGGATGATAATCCAGGCCTCCAAGCTATTCTGTCTGGAGAGATTATCATTTCAACATCAAAGGAATTGATCCGCCAGGGGCAAAAGGAGCGTGCTCTTGGTATGCTACATCAGATGATTGAAGATGCTCACATGGGCAAGAGGCAGTTTTTGAGTGGTACCCCTTTAGATTAATTGCAGCATCCAGTTTTGTACCTACTTCTTGATGTTGTAACATAGAAGATGTTCCTGCAGTTCTGATGCATCTTTTTCCCATAAAATCACAGGTAAGATTCATAATCTTGCAAGAGCTATTGCTGAAGAAACAGAGCTGAATCTTTCAAAAGGCGATACCCAATATATGGAAAGGAAAATTGTGGCTGAACTTGACAAGGATGGAATTCTTGGGCTTGGTTTAAAAGTTTCCAAACAGGTGCCTGTAAGTTCAGCAGGTGGAGAAACTAGCAAGCAGCCTGTTGGTTATGATGTAAAGGATAGTGGGAAGAGATTGTTTGGTCCATTAACTGCCAAGCCTACAACATATTTATCACAATTTATTCTCCATATTGCTGCAATTGGTGACATAGTTGATGGAACTGACACAACCCATGATTTCAATTTTTTCTCTCTTGTTTATGAGTGGCCCAAAGATGTAAGCCTTTTTACCATCTTTGCTGAATATTGGTTTTTTTTTTTTTTTGGGTTAAAGTATTTTCATTGAATTATCTTTTTATGGGTAACCCTCAAGTGCTTTTTTGGGCTGAGTAAAATATGCAAGTACTTGGGGGCATTAAAGAAAACTACATGCAATACTGAAACCATGTATGGAATACTTGTATGACAGAACATGTAGCCATGCATCACATCAATAATACTGCTGAAAATGCATAGAATTGTTTGTGTCCATTCTAACTTGTGGAAACACATTGTTCTTTTTTTTTTTTTTTGTAGGAGGATTTTTGCACTTGCAGTGGAGATTAGATTATCTGAATCATACTTAATTGACTGACCTTCATAAGATTCTTAAGTTGGATGTTGTTAGGGAAATGCATGGATCTGAATATAACTAGTTTAATGATAGAACTCATATTGTGCATCGAAAAGCCTTTCATTTAGCTTACTAAATGATGCCATTTACTGAATTTATTTTAATTAATTTTTAAGGATATCAAACAAAACCAACTTTTGAAGCTTGATCTCCTTTTCGCTGTTGATAAAACATTCATTACTATGACTTTTGAGTTCGATACATTGCAAAACAGTCCTATCCTCTTAAGACATTAATGGCATGGAAGCCCATTGACAATTGTCCTTTTTGTTTTTTTAGTGTTAATTTTCAAGTTTGGATAGGACCTGATTATGAAATTTTGACCTACATTTATCTCATCATTAGAGATGTGTTTATGGTTTACCATTATATTTTTTTTTTTTTTGGACAGCTTCTAACTCGTCTGGTCTTTGATCGGGGCAGCACGGATGCAGCTGGAAAGGTAGCTGATATTATAAGTGCTGATTTTGTTCATGAAGTTATATCAGCATGTGTACCTCCTGTTTATCCACCACGATCTGGTCATGGATGGGCATGCATACCCATCGTTCCTACTTGCCCTAAGAGTTGCTCAGATCATAAAGTACTTTCCTCCTCATCTAGAGAAGCTAAACCAAATTGCTACAGTCGTTCCTCAGCAACTCCTGGAGTTCCTCTATACCCTCTCCAGTTGAATATTGTAAAACATTTGGTTAAAATATCTCCTGTGAGGGCTGTGTTAGCATGTGTTTTTGGGAGTGGCATTTTAAATAGTGGCAGTGACTCTTCTATATCTAGTTCATTGGATGATGGACTATTGTCAGCGCCTGACACTGACAGACTGTTTTATGAGTTTGCTCTTGATCAATCTGAGAGGTAATTACATGTTTCAGACAACTGTATCACTTCTATAACTCCTCCACATTATTATTATTGTCGTTCTCTTTAATTCATAATTTATTTTTGTTGACGCTAACAGGTTCCCGACTTTAAACCGATGGATACAAATGCAAACTAACCGACACCGAGTTTCAGAGGTCGCTGTAACATCCAAGCAAAAAGCTAATGATGGTGAGGTGAAAGCTGATGCAAGAATTGCTATTAAGAGAGTGCTTGAGCATGATAGTGATACGGAGTCCGAAGTTGATGACATTGTTGGGAACAATAATTTATCAACAGCTTTGGCAGACCTCAGTAGTCGAGGTGGTGCAGCTTCTGTTCCACAGCAGGATTCCTCAAAACCTAACACTGTGGAGCTTGATACAACAGTTTATCTGTCCCTGGATTGGGAGAATGAAGAACCCTATGAGAAAGCTGTAGAGCGGTATTACTTAGTTTATTTTGTGTTTTGGATTCTCTCCCTTTTTTTTGGTGGGTGGGGACAGTTAACATCTCCTGTTACTGTTTATTCCTCTCATTGTCATTTGTTTATTCAGTGTTATGGATTTTCATTAGGAGCTAATGAATAACAAAAAGAATAGACAGAGCTGTTGTTGAGACGAGAATACAAAAGCGAAAGCTTATCCATAAGCCCTTTATAAGACTACATACAGTTTCTACTTTATAGGAATTTATCTCATGTAAAAGCCCCATAATTCCTTTGAGTTTCAGTTGGTTGGCCATTCCAAAGAAATTATCCTAGCGAAGTGGGTCTTCGTGCTGGGGGGGGGGGGGGGGGTGGGTGGATATGTGAAGGTATATTGCCTCTACAGTCTTTCCTGTGGATGCTCTTGAGGCTTGAACATGCCTTCTGGATATTTCAAGCCCAACACTTGCTATTATATCAAGTTGACCTCTTGGAAAAATTGTTAATCCCCAATTGTTATAAGTAACAACTTCTATACCTGCCTATTTCTATAAATTGTCCCCACCATATACTTCTCCTCCACTATTTATTTGCATATATTTTCCACTTGTCACTACTTATTAATAACTTTTTCTGCAGATTGATTGGTGAAGGAAAGCTAATGGATGCTCTTGCACTTTCTGATCGCTTCTTACGTGAAGGAGTCTCAGACCAGTTACTCCAACTACTCATTGAACGTAGAGAAGAAATCCATCCAATGTCTGGACAGAATCAAGGTTATGGAGGCCAAAGCATCTGGAGCAATAGCTGGCAGTATTGCCTGCGTTTGAAGAATAAACAATTGGCAGCTAGACTTGCCCTCAAGTATGTGAAATCATAACTTTTTTCCCATGACTACCATGACAAAAGCTTTGCAGACCATTATTTTGATTACAGTTTCAGTCGCACAGTTCGCTTTCTTCATTTAAAAAAAAAATTGCTAAACGTGCATGCATGTGTGTGTGTTAACTTTTGATAGGTTTGGAGGAGAGTCTATGAATTTTTTTTATTTTGATTAATATTGACTAAAGTTGCACTCAGAAACTAAACAGACCAACTTGTTGCACCTGAAATTTCTTATGTAGGTGATTGTTAGTAGTGTGGTATTTTTTAAAGTTTGAAAGCTATAGTTTATTGCAAGATGTGAGAGGCAAGGATCTGACTTAGGTCTGAATGAGGCAAGAAAATGCCAAGCTGGGAGCTGAATGGCAATATTGTTTGTTGTTTGTTTGGTTTGTCAGTGCTACCTTCTAACTGTAGACAATACATAAAGTCATTCATTGTTCCCCGAGGACAATATTGTTCGTTGTTGTTTTATCAGTGCTACCTTCTAACTGTAGACAATACATAAAGTTATTCATTGTTCCCCAAGAAATTTGAGGCTATAGTGTTGCCCTCACATCTATATTTTCTTGGGAATCTGACATAGGTTGGGGCAATTTGGCAAAATCTTTCTTCATCTTTTAAATATATCTTAGTTGAAAGAGAACGTGAAAATTAATATGCTGCCGGGTACTGCTAATCCTAGAGTTGGTAGTATAATCAGTATATTGAAATTAATGTTGCTAACTTAGTAACAAAATAATGGACATACAACTCAATCACGTGCTCAGTTAATTACAAATATGGATAACGCCTACAGTCTTCATCTGGAGAATATAAAATCCCTTCACTTCTAAATATCTCATGTCAGAGACATAAAACCAAAAGGGAAGAGAAAAATTAATTTCAGCTGTATAATAATGTTGAGAAACATAAGACTAAGAAGTAATAGGATCCATACTGCTTATATGGGCTACCATACAATACTTACATGGAAATTTTCTCTCCAGAATAATGTGGTCTTTGAGGATTCTCTTCTTGATATTTTCTGTAGCCTGCATCACGAAAAATATCATTTTATAACAGTATATCTTTTTCAATTAATGTTATCGGCATGGTATATGGTAACATGATAATTTTGAGAAAGATTTTATATGCCTTCACCTATAATAGTTATACTCCAAATAATGCATGTTTGCTTCTAGGTATATGCATAGGTGGGAACTTGATGCTGCTTTGGATGTGCTTACCATGTGCAGCTGCCACCTGCCAGAGAGTGATCCAGTTAGGAATGAGGTACTGGTCTTTATATATGTAATTTGTTTCTGTTAATCTCTGCAGATGCTCGAGTTTGTCTTTCTTCTTCTGTAGTTTACTAGAATTCCTTTCTTTTGTCATCATTATCAATTGGTTCAAGGCTTTTATTTGTTATACAATGACATTGTTCTTTGGGTACTTAGGTTGTCCAAATGAGACAAGCCTTGCAGAGGTACAGCCATATATTGAGTGCAGATGATCATTACAGCAGTTGGCAAGAGGTCATAGCTCTCTTTTCCCGAATGAAACAGAAAATTTTGAAATTGTTGAGAAAATGAGGGTGTGATTTTCATATTTCTAGAAGAAATTGTCTATATTTTGTTGTAATATATGGTTGATGTGAAATTCCAGGTAGAAGCGGAGTGTAAAATAGATCCTGAGGGATTAGCACTTAGATTAGCTGGGAAAGGAGCTGTTTCTGCTGCTCTAGAAGTGGCTGAGAGTGCAGGATTATCAATTGATTTGCGGAGAGAACTGCAGGGTCGACAACTTGTGAAGCTTCTAACTGCAGACCCTCTCAGTGGTGGGGGTCCTGCTGAAGCTTCACGCTTTCTTTCTTCCTTACGTGACTCTGATGATGCTTTACCAGTTGCAATGGGTGCAATGCAACTATTGCCAAACCTGCGATCAAAGCAACTTCTTGTAACTAAGTCACCCTTCTTTCGAACAATATGATTACCTCTATGAACTTCTCAATTTGTATCTTTTATGTAAACAGCTTTTTTTTTTGGTTCATTTGTGAAGGTTCATTTCTTCTTGAAACGAAGAGATGGTAATCTATCAGACATTGAGGTATCCAGGCTTTACTCATGGGCTTTGGGACTCCGAGTTCTTGCTGCCTTGCCATTGCCCTGGCAGCAAAGATGCTCTTCCTTGCATGAACACCCACATTTGATATTGGAGGTTCTACTGATGAGGAAACAGCTGCAATCTGCTGCTCTGGTACTATAACTTATCTGCTATTTTGCTTTCTGCATTTTATCGCGCGAATCTTTGAATTATTACGCAAATATCTCTGATGCTCCTAGCTCCTCTGTAAGCATTTCGAAAAGAGCCTTTGAAGGTTCAAGTGTTTCTGCATTTCTCTTTTTCAACACCATGAGTATTTTCTTTTTTTGGATAATACAGATTCTCAAAGAATTTCTGTCATTGAGAGAGAACAGTGTCATTGTATCGTATGCTGCTAAATCTATTGCTGTCAGTATAAGCTCTCCCTCCCGAGAACCACGGATTTCTGTATCTGGAACAAGACCTAAACCAAAAACAAAATCAGGTGTTCCTGCAAGGTCATCTTTTAGTAGCAGTTTAAGCAACTTGCAAAAAGAGGCTCGCAGAGCTTTTTCTTGGGCCCCACGGAATAGTGGGGAGAAGAATGCTACTAAAGATGTACAGCGGAAAAGAAAGAATTCTGGATTGCCACAATCTGAAAGACTTGCTTGGGAGGCAATGGCCGGAATTCAGGAGGATCAGGTTTCATCATATTCAGGAGATGGACAAGAACGTCTCCCTTCTGTTTCGCTTGCTGAGGAATGGATGCTAACTGGTGATGCTAGTAAGGATCAAGCTGTTCGTGCAGCACACCGATATGAAAGTGCTCCTGATATTATACTTTTCAAGGTTTGCTGATCGATATTGTCAATTTCATTTGTTAATATGTTGAAAACTAAGCTTTATAATATCCTTAGGCTTCAAGGAATTTCTTTGTAATTGTAGAAAGTGATGATAGGTGCAACTTGCAAGTCCTTTCAATTGTTTTATATTAATTGTTAAAGATTCAATCAGAACCGTGCCATCATTATGGGTTCAAAACCCTCATGATTGGCAGTGTAAGAACTTGAGAAGCCCTCTGGTCAGAAGTAGATACCTGTCATCATTAATGGTGCATGTTTTGAAAAATAAACCGGAAATTTGTTACGTTTTCTGCCAAGTGTTGATGTTATGTAGACTTGAATATTAAAATCTGAAAATTTATAGTTTCATGTATTGTAGAACAACGGTACTGTATTTTTTTGGTCTGTGTACATGGAGCTTATAGGTTGCTATCATATAGATGTTATTTGAACTTGTTTCCTATTTGCACGATAATCTGAGAAATTCATAATAGGTAGGTTTACATGTATCAACTAATTTTCCCCCTTCAAGTATAATATGGTTCATTGAAAATTTTTATTTTTATATTTTCTAGGCATTACTTTCGTTGTGTTCTGATGAATTGGCGTCAGCAAAAGGTGCTCTAGACTTATGCACAAATCAGATGAAGAATGTCTTGAGTTCAGAACAGTTACCCGAGAATGCATCCATGGAAATAATTGGTCGGGCCTATCATGTCACTGAGACATTTGTACAGGTATAAATTTCAGCCAAGCTTTAGTTTGCCTAAGATGGTAATATTCTTTTGAAATAATCATGTTTAAATGTGCCATATCAAGTTAGCGAGTTATGCATATTTACATACTTATTTGGTCGTCTTTAGATCAACTTGATTTGCAAAGCAGTTGTGATAATGACTTGAATTGCACATGCAGGGGCTACTTTATTCTAAATCCCTGCTGAGGAAGCTTGTTGGTGGGAGTGACTTGTCTAGCAATTCTGAAAGAAATAGGGATGCAGATGATGCTTCTTCAGATGCTGGTAGCTCTAGTGTGGGTAGTCAGTCCACAGATGAGCTATCTGAGAGCTTGTCACAGGCTGACATTTGGCTAGGACGTGCTGAGTTGCTCCAAAGCCTCTTGGGATCAGGAATTGCTGCCTCTCTTGATGATATTGCCGATAAAGAGTCGTCTGCCCGTCTTCGTGACAGGTTGATTGTTGATGAACGGTACAGTATGGCTGTATACACTTGCAAAAAGTGCAAGGTAAATATTATATCTGGGAAAATCTAATGTCATTCCATTAGTGATGCTCTGTTTTTCTTGAATTGAGTTCATGAATTCCTGGGCCTTCTTTCAGATTGATGTATTCCCAGTTTGGAATGCATGGGGACATGCTTTGATCAGGATGGAGCACTATGCTCAAGCTCGTGTCAAGTTCAAGTATGTTGAATATATAAGTGCCATTATTATAGTTTTGTTTGTCAGCAAGTATGATGAATATCTTATGCACAACAAATGTGTTATCATTCGTTGTTCTTCATTTGATTGATTCAGGCAAGCTCTTCAATTGTACAAGGGTGACCCAGCACCTGTAATTCTAGAGATTATTAATACAATTGAAGGAGGTCCACCAGTGGATGTGTCAGCTGCCCGTTCTATGTAAGATGAGATACTTCCATTATCACCACATATATAGCATCTTCATTTATATTTACTTTCCAATTGGTCTATATACAGCAGGTCTTGAATGATTTGAGTTTCCTCCCCCTTTCTTCTGTAACATTTGCAACTTTTGTTTTATGATGAATATTGTTTGTTCCTCACTTCAGTTCTTTCTGAAAATTAAAAAGTTATGAGCAGTTTAGTTTTTGTATGTGTCAAAAAAATGCTCAAGTCATTAAGAACAACATTTACGTAATTCCTTTTTACTTATTCTATGTTCATAATTGGAATTGCTCAGTATGAAGTACTTTATGTTGACTTCTTGAAAAGAAAATTATGATAGATTAAGAGAAATTCTGATCCAGGACTACACAATGATGAAAATTGTGTCCTCATTCCTCATGCCCTCTCTCATCCCAGAGCTATTGCTTGTACGTCCTCTTTATCCTTAAATAAACTATACATTTTGGGATCTTAAAGTGACAACAGAAAATGCTTTTCGACTGAAAGCAACGTAGAGCTGCGGTTTTGTTTAAATGTTATTAAATAGGGGTGCTATTTGGAATTACAATATTTTCTGTTTTTCCATTAAGTAGGGATACTGCACACCTGGAACATGTATAGTTTTTTTTTTTTTAATAGTGACAAGATACTGTACTGAAGGGAAGAAACCCTTAAGTGAAAATTTCTTGATTATTAACTGTGAAATCAAATAAACATAACTACAGAACTTATCTGGGTTTTCCAAATGCTTAGAAAATGAATTTCATGCTCTTGTAGCTCTTTGTGATTCCTGTGGAATGGGTTTTGTTGAAGAGCATTAACTTTGGAAGTACCCATCTCTTCTGTAACTTTTGATTTCATGGTGACATCTTGATGTGGATGTTTATAATGGATTCTTTAGCACTATGCTATCGGTGACATTGAGATTATTTTGGATTTTTGTGGAGGTTTAGAAAAAATGCATATGCTTTGTAGTTTTTATAGTTTGGTGTTGGTTGATTATGCTCCCATTATTGTAGCTTCATGGTGTGTGAAATTTATAGAAGTCCTGCTGCTATATACTTGCTTTCTTATTGCTTAGTCTCCATCATTTTTTCACAACTCTAAGAGCACAATTATAGGCATTAAGTTGTGGCTAGGCCAGTAGAAATTTTTTAATGTATTCCTTTTCATATTGTGGGTTTGTTGTTAATGCAGTATTATATTTTCTTTGTATTTAAAAGCTGGTAAGGACCATCTTCTTATTATTGCAAAATGAGGTCCTTGTGGTGTAATAATGTGCAATCTATCTAACTAGACTTGTACATCAGGTATGAACATTTGGCTAGAAGTGCACCAACAATCTTGGATGATTCTCTTTCTGCTGATTCATATCTCAATGTTCTGTACATGCCATCCACATTTCCACGTTCAGAGAGATCTAGGCGTCAAGAGTCTGCAAATGATAGTTCAGCTTATAACTCTGACTTTGATGATGGACCTCGAAGCAATCTGGACAGCGTTCGTTATGCGGAGTGCGTTAATTACTTGCAAGAAGTAAGCTAAATTCTCTATAATTATGCTCAAAATAACCTTTAGCTTTACATAAATAGAAGCTTTTAATTAAATCGGTATGTGGTGAATCTTTTCTTCTTTTTCCACATCAACATTATTCACATCTGCAAATGTGCAAGTGCCAATTTTTAGTGATGTGTTTTGCTCATGTAAATCCCCATACTCCGGACCTCAAAAAAAAAAAAAAAAAAAAAAGAAAGCAAAACCTCTTATAAATGTAGAATTTCATATTCATGCTTAGAAACATTGCTACTTGGCTTGTTTGTTTTTGATAGATTATCACCTGTTAACTCCTGTATGGGATCCATCATGGTCACTTTTTATTTTTTTGAAATTTGCAGTATGGTCGTCAGCATTTGCTTGGCTTCATGTTCAAGCATGGTCACTATAGTGATGCCTGTTTGTTGTTCTTTCCTCCAAATGCTATTCCCCCACCTCCTCAACCTTCAGCAATGGGAGTTGTAACTTCATCTTCATCGCCTCAAAGGCCAGATCCTTTAGCAACTGATTATGGTACTATTGATGATTTATGTGACCTGTGTATTGGTTATGGAGCCATGTCTGTTCTAGAGGAAGTTATCTCGACAAGAATGGTATCTGCAAAACAGGAAGATGTAGCAGTCAACCAACATAGTGCTTCAGCCCTTGCTCGTATTTGCAGCTACTGTGAAACTCATAAGCATTTTAATTATCTATACCAGTTTCAGGTACACCATTTCTTTTCTTGGTATTTTTTTGTAGATTTTTTTCATTTCCTGAACTGGACTGTAATATTTAAGGGGGATGTATTGCTAGAGATGCTCTTTGTGTGCATACAAATATTCAAATGCTTTTCGCTCAATAGTATAGATGAACTTTCTGGGAGGTCAAATGTGTGATTTGTAGTTTTTGACCTGGTTTTTTCTGGTGATATATGTGTTCTGTTCACATGCGTCTACAAGAGAGAGACTCCCTATCACAAACCAGAATTTTCGCATTCTCATAGATAAAGTATTTAGTTTGTTAACACAAATGACCAATTTCAGAGCTGAATTACTTGAAAAATTGAAGCTCTGTAGAAATGCTTTGGATCCTTAAAGCTGGTGATTGTTCAATTCAAATTTTTATGTTGATTATTTTTTTATGGTCAATAATTTACTTTTTTTTTTTTAACATATTGTACAAGATATGGTGCCTCTCTCAAGGCAGTTTTATGAATTAACAGATGTTGTTTGGTGCCACCAAAGAAAAGTAGTGGAAATTGGTTTGGTGCATTATTCAATTTTCTAGAGTAGAAGCCTTCTTTTGTAAAATTGCCCACTAGAATATTGCTGATGGATAAAGTTAAAAGAAACTTGGAGCGATTATGATGCTAAGGCATTGGGACAACGGAAGTTGTTTCAGGATTATAGAGGATATAGTATCCTTGATATACTTTAGTTTACTTTAATTTTTTGTTCAGGTAATCAAGAAGGACCATGTTGCTGCTGGGCTTTGCTGTATTCAATTATTTATGAATTCTTCTTCACAAGAGGAAGCTGTTAAACATTTGGAAAATGCAAAGGTAGCTGATTTCTTATTTCTCTTGCTACATCCTTAGGAAAATTAAATTTAGGTTGTCATTGTTTGATAAAGAAAGAGAAATCAAAACAATATTAGGAGAAGATTGAATTGAGAGCGAGAGGAAAGGTTGATAATGCTTTTCTAACAATAGCATAATTATCTACATGTTTACATGTTGACTGCAAGTCTTTTGAAAGAAAATTCCTTTGATTTTTTTTACATCTTAACTTTATTTTATCAATAGAAGAGGTTTCATAAAAATATGTTTACAGGATATGTTTATTTACTCATAGGTGACTAAACAGTTTCTGCTTTTCAAATACATTAATAAGCTTTCATAAGTTGTAATTATCACTATTTAAAGCACTTCTCCTGCTACTAAAAGTGGAACTAATCAAGAATAAAGATGCCATTAAGGGGACTATACATCTAATAGTTGATGTTCACTGTCAATCTTCTGTGCGTGGTTCACTAGTTAAACAGATTACTGGTTAAAGTGCAGCTGCCATGTGGTATTATCTGCCATTCTTTTTTAATATGTGAATTCAAGCCAGTGTTCTCTAATCTTGCTAGTTCTTCCTGTTTTTATTTTTCTTTTGGATGCAGATACATTTTGATGAAGGATTATCAGCTCGATATAAAGGTGGAGAATCCACTAAGCTCGTGACAAAGGGTGTCAGAGGAAAAAGCGCCTCTGAGAAGCTCACAGAAGAAGGACTTGTCAAGTTTTCTGCTAGAGTATCTATTCAGGTAATAAATTCTCTATGCTGCAAATTTCTGTTGCAAGTTCAAAAAATCCAAGGATAAATAAGCTTGCTAAGCTCAGGGTGCTAAGACAGATATGTAGGCTTACAAGGATGGTTAAAGTTCGTAATGAATGTATTTAGGAAAAGTTGGAGTGGTACCTGTGATGGCACAGGATGAGAAAACAGAGATTGAGATGGTTTAGTCATGTAAGTCATAGCCCTAAAGGTTGAGGGTATTCTAGCAGACTGATTAGAGGGAGTAAAGGGTAGACCTAAACTAACATGGAGAAAAGTGGTGCAAAAGGATCCAGTGGTTTTACATCTTTCCAATGATGCACCCCAAAATCATGTTGAATGGAGGATAAGAATCCATATGGCGGATCTCAACTAGCTTGGAACTGGGGCTTAGCTGAGTTGGGCTGAGTTATATAAATAAGGTTGCTACCCTTAATTAATAATTGACTGAAAACTCTTGTGTTTATTCCATATATGTCAAGGTATTTATACAGGATACCTAGACCTATTTAAGGTAAGTCAACTATACAGGAAAATTATAGGAATAATTACAGGAATATTACAGCTATAATTCCTAAATAAGTATACAGCTATATATGCTAAGTCTCCCCCTCAAGTTGGTGCATAACTATCACACATGCCCAACTTGGATAATGATGCATAAAATGAGCCACTAGTAACAGCGTGAGTCATCATGTCAGCCAACTGATCTGCACTCTTAATGTAAGGAACCTCTATCATACCAGAATCCAGGTTATCCTTGATATAATTCCTGTCAAGTTCAATGTGCTTAGTTCGATCATGCTATACCGGATTGTTAGCTATCTCAATAGCTGCAGTGTTATCACAATAAACTACCATAGGTTTCTTTGGACCAAACCCGAGTTCTTTTAAGAGAATTTTTAACCAATCAAGCTCTGTGGTTGCATGATGAAGAGCCCGGGATTCAGCTTCTGCACTAGACAATGACACCACATTCTATTTCTTACTCCTCCAAGTCACCAGATTACCTCCATAAAATGACACATAGCCTGAAGTAGACTTTCTATCTAATTTATAGCCAGCAAAGTCAGAGTCTGTATAACCCACAATATCTAAGTGCCCATGTTTGGAGAACATAATACCTTTACCTGGAGAAGACTTCAGATAAGCCAAAATATGATTCACTGCATTCATGTGTCGATCACTCGGATTGTGCATAAACTGACTGACAACACTAACTGCATATGATAAATCAGGCCTAGTGTGGGTTAGATAAATCAACTTCCCCACTAGTCTCTGATATCGCTCCTTGTTAGTCAAAACCTGATCAGGATAGATAGATAGACCATGATTCACCTCAATGGGAGTATCTACAGGTTCACAGGCAGAATTACCAGTTTCAGCTAAGAGACCTAAAATATACTTCCGTTGGGAGAGAAAAAGTCCTTGCTTGGACTGAGATACTTCAACACCCAAGAAGTATTTTAGAACCCCCAAGTCCTTCATCTCAAATTCCTTGGCCAAATAGCTTCGAAGTTTCTCTATCTCACTAGCATTACTACCTGTAACAATCATGTCATCAACATAAACAATAAGCA
>CATIWK010605298.1:0-12862 GCA_949634005.1 Mallotus japonicus | reverse complement strand
AACTTGGGCCATTAATCCAAGTCCAATTAGAAACAACATATATTATTAATTTAATACTTTAATTAATATCTCATATTAATTAAGTATAAATTAATAATTAAACCCTTACTTGAATTAAATTTCATGATATTCTAGAATCATTGCTTAAAGCATAAATCCAATTCCATTAATCTTAATTAATCGATAATTAGATTAATATCGATGGTGATTTGGTAAAGCTCTTTTAGGTGTGACTTACTAGGTTCATGTCTAATTAGCAATGAGAAGATAATACCAACACTTGATATTATTTGAAACTCCTTTCAAGTCTAAATATGAAAATCCCAATTATTCACATTTAGTTCTCATAAGTTGTGAGTGACCCCTAGCATCGATATCACAACTACCTAATTAGAAATGAATGCATATATTGATTCACACGAACCCTTTGGTTATAATTACCGTGCACTAAAATCCCTTCATTAAAAGATCTTGACATAGCTTAGAGTCAAGGTTTAGTCAAACTCTAATAGCTATATCACTTAACCTCATCTCAAGTTCTATTCTTGATAAAACATAACAAATACTAGAAACACTTTCTAGCACTGAAACTCTTTTAGCTTGTGTTATGTTTGTCTTGGCCAAGAACTTATTCATCAAGAACAAAACTCAGATAGGTTAGGATCTTATCTCGGTTCACTCCAGGTAATGAATCCCATCTTGGTCGAACACTCATCCTTACATTTAACTAACTAGAGCCAACATACGCCATATACCCATGTGTGGTTAACACAAGTATGTAAGCGGTAGAAAAGTCTAACTACTCAAATGTGGATGACCGTGTCACCTAAGATTAAAGGACTATATGCACCATTATAACCTAGATTATGATCATTGACTATAAGTGAATATCCATGCGATCACATATCTAACATCACTGTTCGATCCACCCATCTCATGAGTATCCACATGTCTATTCTGATATCTCATATCAAGTAGCATGAGACTCACTACCTCCCATTATTAGTATCACATACTAATCACAAAAAATAGACAGAGGTGATAGTCTAATTAATATTACCCAAATATCAATTATATGACTATGAACTATTTATAGTATATGTACTAAATAAATATGTAACTCATATTATCAACTCTTAATAATAAATTTATTTAACATAATGCTAAAGGGTAAATGCTCAAATAAATAAATACTTTATTTAAATGGATATCTTATTGCCATTAGGGATAATTTACAATGTCAATTTACATTACTAAAATGACACTAGAGCACATCTATGCTAACAGGTGGCACGTGGGCTATGCTAGGCCCTTGACTATAAAATGCTTTGTTTTAAAATTTTGAGGGAATTTTTGGAAGTTCTTAAGATTTATTATTTTGGGGATAATTTTTCTTATTTTTGGAGAGATTTTCAAGACCATTTTGAGTATCATTTAAGCCTCAAAAACCCTACGAATAGGGTGAACAACTCGTGGAAACTCGTTTCCTCAAACATTCAACAACCAAAACACTACTTTTCTTTTTTTTTTTTTTAAGATCCAAAATCCGAATTAATCTTCATCCAAGTCATAGCACGCTACAAGAGTAAACCCTTTGAGGACCAATTTGATTGTTTTTAATAAAACTTGTATTTTTTCTTTATTTTGCATATATTCTTCCTCTACTCAACTTCTATTTTATTTTGTTTTTAATTTTTATCAGTTTTCATCATTTTATATTGTTTTTATGATATTGGTTGAATTTTATGAATATTTTGTGAAGTAGTAGTTGATGAAGAAGTGAGAAGTTGGAGGAAATAAATCCAAAGTGTTTGTTTAATTTTTTTGACACTACTTGTGCAAATGTTGCATTAATTTTTAGGGTTATTTGACATCCACACTGTCATAAACACATTAAAGTTTGCATTTTTATATTTACTTTTAGTAAAGTTTGAATTTTTACATTCATTTTTAGTAAAATTTGCATTTTTACATTTTTTTATTAAAGTTTATATTTTTATTGTTATTTTTAGTAAAGCTTGCACTTTTACAGTCATTTTTATTAAAGTTTGCTTTTTTACATTTCTTTTTAGTAAGGTTTGCATTTTTACATTTATTTTTATTTAATTTTGTATTTTTACATATATTCTTATTAAAACTTGCATTTTATATAAATTTTATTAACAAAGTTTACATTTTTATAATTCTTATGATGTTATTTCCATGAAAGGAGTTTTCCTAATTAAAGTTGGAATTTTTTATCATAAACTTAATGGTTTTTATTAAGAGAATATAATAAAGAAAGAGACTTTAGGGTTAAAATGGACGTATTTTGCCATAATAAATATGAAATATTTAATCATGTATGTAAATAATGCCTTTTTCATGTTAAAATATAATCTTTAATATTTATAGTATAAAAAATATATTTTGTGATAATAAAAATATTTTTTTATATTTATTTGGTAACAAATATTCAACAAAAATACTTATTTTCTTTGTTTTTACATATTATTTTTTTTGAAAGGTTGTTTTTACATATTTATTCATTTATTTATTTGCATATTATTTATGTCATTGTTTAGGCAAAATACAAATGACCTTGTGATTAATTATCCAATTTGGGTAAAATATTTTAGCAATCTTTTGAGGTGCTTGCCTTGACAATTAATTTGAATCATGCATATTCATTAATGCAATTTGTTACTTGTTTGTTTTGATTATTTTTTATGTCTTGATTATTTTATTTTATTTTATCATGTGGAGCTTTTATATGAATGCATGGTGATGGGAATGGATATATTCAATTGTCGATATTTAACTATAGTTGGATGAAATGCATACTTATGTGCTTGTGTGTGCTAACCTTTATTTTGCAAGAATTATTAGAATATGATTAGATTTTCTTTTTTATTTTTCCATTTTGATGTATTTACTAGGAAATTCAAAGCATTGTAATCTTAATCTCTTTCCCCATTTTATTATTATTTTTCTTTTTGATGTATTTATTAGAATGAGTTCCAAAAGCATTGTAATCCTTAATCCCTTTCCCCTATTTTCCATATTTCTTTTATTTTTACTTTGCTATTTTGCATGTTTTGTATGTTATTTGCTTGATTTGCTTACTTCCTCTATTTGATTTAATTAATGTTTTATTTGCTTATTTTGCTGTTATTTGCTTTATTTGATGCTTTAATTATTTTATTCGTAATGTTATTATGTTCCAGTTATTCCATGCACCAATCCCCGCAATGGCCATAATTAATAAAATATTAATATTGTGGAAATGATTAATAATTAAATGCCAATTGCATTATTAAAATCGAAAATAAGGTGATGTGACAATAAATTTAGGTCATGTATATCAAAAAACAGTCAATTAGAATTAGCTTCCCAAATCCAGAATCTCTAACTAGGGAAACAGGTGTTACTTATACCGTACAAAGTTTGTTTCCTATTTTATGAGTGTGGTTAGGTGGCAACTCCAAACCTACAAGGCTCCTCCGAATTCCCAAAAGGTTCTCACATTCATTCCGAGAAGGATGATATTCATTCTCCGGTGCCACGGCCGTTATAACTCCGTTAACAATATCATTTGAAATTCAGCATTCTGTCACCTACCTAGTGTGCATTCCTTAAAAAAGAGTACATACCACAATGAATTTTACACTAATTCTATACAGTTCATACTGTACAGAGTCAACATCGTCAAATACAGTTATCGAGCAGGTATAGCCTTTTTAGAGGGTCACAACTCCCTCTAACCTTACTTGATATACGATTGAAATAGTAGTGTTTCTCTACCTAGGGTTTCTCTATCTTGAATCAAGAGCATCAACCTAAGCCATATTTCTTCAAAGCGTTGCCCAAGGGCTATGTCACAAAGGATGTGAGTTAAGATCTGAACTAGGTACGCCCAAGGTTTTTTAGGTCATTGATGAAATTTGAAAAATACTAAAAATTAGAGTACAATTGGTTCCCCCAAACTATATATATATATATATATATATATATATATCTGACTCAATTCAATTCGATCAAGTTTAGTTTTTCAATGGTGAAAAAATTTTGCTCATGCCTATTTTTCATAGGGCAACTTCCTAACAACAAACTTAAGAAATTACCCTAGTTTTATTTGTAGAAGCATTATGGCAGCTTAATATTTAATTAAAAATGGAGTAGATTGCGTGTTGGGGATGACAAACTTATAACAGTTTGATTTGATGCTTGGCTTTCTAGATGTAGAGAATCCATATATCTCATCTAAATTGGAGGATGGATCCAATATTAATATAATTTTGGATCTTATTTAGACAGATAAAGGGTGTTGGGGCATAGTGAATATTAGCGATATTATAGAGTATGGACTCTATTAGCAGCTGTATTGTTATTCTATGTTTATCTCTACTTGTGTATATATTTACTAGTTGACAGTAATCAATATACAACACTTTTACACTGCTCATCTCTATTCCTAAGTTGTTATCAGAGCTTGAATTGTTGGCCAATTCTTCTTCATCCTCTGCTAGCTCTCTCTCTTTAACCACTCAAATACCTTCTTTATTTCCCCTCACCTCCACAACCACTTCAGCTCCTACTCATATTCAACAAACCTTCTCCATAAAACTCAATTCCAAAAATTATATCCCATGGAAACTTCAATTTCAACCTCTTTTAAATTTTTATAACCTCCATGGAATTCTTGATGGCTCCGAATCTCAACCACCAAAATAAATCCAAAACACTACTTCTCAAGTGCTTGAACCGAATCCAGCTTTTCTTCTCTGGTTCACTAAAGATCAACTACTATTCTCATGGCTTTTATCTTCTATCTCGGAAGAAGTATACCCTCATCTAATTAGGTTAAACTCAGCTGCCTCTGTTTGGAAAGCCTTAGAAACTGCATATGGGGTTGTTAATAATGCTCAGCGTACCCAATTATTTATAGAGCTTCATAATCTCAAAAAGGAAGACAAATCTGTCTCTAAATATCTGTTTCAAGCCAAGAACATTGCTGATTCTCTCACTTTAGCTGGTCAATCAATTTCACCGGCTAAATTTAATGCTATAGTGTATCGACAATTAGGGGTAGATTTTAATGGTGCTATTGGTGCTTTGCAACAAAGGACTGACCCTCCCTCCTTTAACAATCTCCATGGACAGCTTGTATCTTACGAGCTTCTTCTCAAGGCGCAGTCATCATCTTCTCCTCTAGCTAATATAGCGTAGACCTCCTCCTTTCCTGTTGCTCAGATTGCTCAATCCACACCTCGTTTTGGAAGAGGACGAGGACACCGTGGTTTCTTTCCTGGTGCGGGTCATGGCTTCTCTTCCTCAAATCGTGGTTATGGGCTTTCATGTCAGATTTACGGCTACACAAATCACACGGCTATTGATTGTCGATGTAGGTTTGATGCTAATATAAAATCTCGTTTTGGACCGCCATCTACTTGGTATATTGATTTCCGAAATTCTGCTCCATCTTCATCGAATTTTCGCTCTCATCGAGGCTCATTCTCATCGCCACAAGCAAATCTGTCCTTACTAGGACCACCTCCCTCATCATCTGATTGGTATCCCGACACTGGAGTAAGCCATCATATTACTCCGAACCTCATATCTCTCAGTATTGCGGATGAATACAAAGGTACGCATAAGGTTACTGTTGGTAATGGTTCTTGTTTAAAGATTGCTCATGTTGGTTCAACCATTATTCCATCACCTACCAAGTCTTTAATTCTTAAAAATGTTCTTCATGTACCTCAAATCACTAAACCATTATTATCTGTCAATAAACTTTTCACTGATAATAGTTATTTTTTTGAATTTCACCCTGACCAATGTTTTGTTAAGGATAAACAGACCAGGGAAATGCTACTCCAAGGAACGAGTGAATTGGGACTCTATAGGCTGCAACCTGCCATTCGTAGACATTCTCCTCAGATTGCGGCTTATCTTGCCAACCTAGAAATATGGCATGCACGGATGGGCCATCCCAATGCCTTAGTAGTCCGTCATCTTTTTTCTCAGTTTCGATTACCTTGTTCTACAAAATCCAATTCTTTATCTCATTGTCATGCTTGCAAACTTGGAAAATTGCATTGTAGTTCTTTACCGTTAACAAATCATCGTAGTTCATTTCTTTTAGAATTTATTCATTATGATGTCTGGGGCCATGCTCCAATTTGTTCCTCTAATAGAGACAAATATTTTGTTATTTTTATTGATGATTTTTCGTTATTTACTTGGTTATATCCAATAAAAAATAAAAGTGATGTTTCTCAAGTTTTTTATAATTTTTAGGCTCTTGTTGAGAAATAATTTAATTGTTCCATTAAATCCTTTAACTCAGATTGGGGTGGTGAATACCGTCCCTTGTTTAAGCATTTTGAAAGAACTGGTGTATTTCATAGGTTAGCCTGCCCACACACACATGAATAAAATGGCATAGCTGAAAGGAAAATTCGCCATATTGTGGATATTGGTTTAACTTTATTAGGACATTCTAGCACTCCTTTTAAATATTGGCATTATGCTTTTGAAACTGCCATTTTTTTAATTAATTGAATGCCAATAAAATTCCCTTTCAAGTTCTTTACCAAAAAAATCCGAATTACTCTTTTTTAAGAACCTTTGGATGTGCCATTTACCCTCTTCTTCGTCCTTATAATAAAAACAAATTTTACTTTCGAACCAAACAGTGCATTTTTTTTAGGCTATTCGGCTCACCATCATGGCTATAGGTGTTTTGATTTGGATTTTGGAAAAATATATATGGCTCGTCATGTTCAATTTGAAGAATTACAATTTCCTTTTTCAAAACCATCTACACCTACATCACAGAATCCTACTCCTCCAACAACTCCTTGGTTGCAGCTTACACTTCCTATGTCTCAATTCACTCATTCTACGGAGTCCTTGCTAGGTATGTCTTCTTCCTTAACAAAATCTCTTTCTCTTTCTTCCAATTCTATCTCATCTTATCCTAACCAACTATTATCTTCTCCATCCTCAATCTCTTCTTCTCCTACCCAACATAATCCTCAACAAGTTTTTAATCCCAAATGGATTAATCTCTTTGTTGATCTTCCATTATCCTCACCAACAACCCAACCCGACACAATCCTTTCACGTCAATATCCCATGTAATTACGCCCTACCAACCTTGCCAAAACTCGCCATTATGCTCACCTTGCCTATACTACACCATCAATAAAAACACCCATCAATTCGGCCCCTTCTACACCACCCACTACCTAGCCTAACTCCTTTAAACAAGCAATTAAATATCAATAATGGCATAATGCTATGTATCATGAACTACAGGCTCTCTACCGCACCAACACCTGGGTCCTAGTACCACCACCCATACATGCTAATATAGTTGGCAATCGATGGGTATATAAAATTAAGAGAAATGCAGATGGAAGTATTGAGTGTTATAAGGCTCGCTTGGTTGCTAAAGGTTACACTCAAGAGCATGAGTTAGATTATAATAAAACATTTAGTCCTGTGGTGAAACCTACAATAATTCGGACTGTCTTATCTATTGCAGTCTCTCGTGGTTGGATTCTCAAGCAACTCGATGTTAGTAATGCCTTCCTCCATGGTGATCTTCAAGAAATAGTGTATATGGCATAACCCCAGGGCTTTGTGGATACTAAATATCCTCACTATGTGTGTAAGTTGCAGAAATCATTGTATGGTTTGAAACAAGCACCTCGTGCTTGGTTTCAAAAACTCAGCACCTTCCTACAGTCTATTGGTTTTAAAGGATCCCATGCCGATTCATCTTTGTTCATTTTCTCTAATGGTCATGACACTTATTTTCTTCTTATATATGTGGATGATCTTGTACTCATAGGTAGCTCCCCTGTTTTTGTTCAATCCATCATTGATAGCCTCTCGATAACTTTTTCTCTTCGTGATCTTAGAAAGTTAAACTACTTTCTCGGTATAGAAGTTTTGACTCATTCTTGAGGCATCTTGTTATCTCAGCACCATTATATCACCGATCTTCTTCATATGATGAATATGCAATCTTGTAAGTCTCTTTCCACACCTATGGCTGTTGATGCGTCCTTGCGTAAAGATGATTCCAGTCCTTTGTCACTATCAGATGCTACAAAGTTTCGCCAATGTTGTGGATCTTTGTAATACATCACCTTCACATGACCCGACTTAACATTTACTATAAATAAACTCACACAGTATATGCATGCTCCAATAGAAAAGCATATTCAGGCCATAAAACGTCTTCTTTGCTACTTAAAGGGCACCATTTCCATAAGTTTGCTTATTTCAAAATCTGACACTTCCATGCTTCTTGCCTTTGCTGATGCAGACTGGGCAGGGTCATTAAATGACCGCCGCTCCACTAGTGGATTTTTTATTTTTTTGGGTCAGAATCTGATTTCGTGGCACTCCAAAAAACAGACCACAGTAGCACGCTCATCTACAGAATCTGAGTTCAAATCGATGGCCAATGTTTCGGTTGAACTATGTTAGCTTGTGAAGTTATTATCTGAACTTGGCGTTACACTCTTTAGCATTCCGCACAACTGGTGCGATAATATGGGAGCGATTTTTGTCTCTTCTAATGCCGCCTTCCAAGCTAGAATGAGACATGTCGAAGTGGATTTTCACTTCGTGCGCGAACAGGTAGCACGCAAGCAACTGACTGTTGGTTCCATTCATTCAAAGGATCAATTGGCAGATATAATGACAAAACCTTTATCCAAACCATTGTTTCATCATATTACTTCTAAGCTTTGGTTAATCTCACGATAACCTTTAGCTTATGGGGGGGTGTATTAGCGATATTATAGAGTATGGACTCTATTAACAGCTGTATTATTATTCTATATTTATCTCTACTCGTGTATATATTTACTAGTTGACAGTAATCAATATACAACACTTTTATACTGCTCATCTCTATTCCTAAGTGTGAAAATCCATAAGCTCTTTATAGTTTGGGATAGAGAGCTCATTCTTAAAGTTCCTCTAATAGTAGATGTGTAAAGGATGGCTGGCAATGAATTCATCATCGTAAGGAATCCTATAATGTTAAAAGTGGTTATCGATGTTATCAGGGTTAAGTAGACTTTAATGGGGAGATGCAGGAGCCTTAGGTACGGAAAAAGCTCCGAAATATTAAAGATCCTCCAAAGTTGAGAGTTTCCTATAGAGAGCCACTAATATGAATTTAGGTACATTTTGTATCAACTGCAAATGCTTGCTTTCCAACCAATACATTTTTATTGTAAAAACACATCCTTATTGCAGTTATTTGCTTAATGTGCAACGAGGAAAATGAAACGATTATGCATGCTTTAGTAACTTGCAGTTTTATAAGGGATTGATGTAGGCTAATTTCTAGTTAGGGTCATTTAAATATAAACCTTTCCTAGTTAAGCTGGCTCAAGCGCAGTCAAAGTTGAACTTGTTATTATGATTTGTTTAAGCTTATGGATACATCACAACAAGGTGGTTTAGAACGTTTTAAAAACCCTACAGCAATGGTGTTTGAAATTGGCATTTCTATGCTCAACTAATGGAAAGGGGCCCAGCAAAGCGCAGATGCTATTAAAAACCATAATCATCTAATATACAAACTTGCAGTCAAGTGGGAATGCCCTCTTCCGAGGTGGTAAAAGCTAAATATTGATGCTGCAATCTTTTCTAACTTTAATAACTCAGGGGTAGGCTGTGTAATGTTTTGGAGTTACAAGAGGCTTTGAGTTAGGTTATAGTGTTGGAATAATTAGAAAAGAAAACATGAAGAGACATGCATCCCACATTGTTTATTTGAGAAGCTTTTAAAGTGTATATAAGTCCAATTCTTTTAGATCACACCAAGAGCACTGAGAGCTCCTTGGGCTTACAATTAAGCTCACATTATATATATATATATATATATATTATATATATATATATATATATTATATATTAATCAGAGATTGGACTTGGACTTGGACTGTTTGTAAAGTCCAAGTCCAAATATTTTTTTTATTTCTCTACATATTAATAATAATAATAATTATTATTATTAATTATTTTGCATGGCAAAAGTCAGTTTCCTTCTAAAACTTAAACTGTATTTTAACATTTTTTTTCAGAATAGGTATGTCTTTTCAGAATAGGTATGTCTCTTCATTGATTAGTCTACAAATTTCTGTATATTTTTTGGGGAGGGTTATTGATTTTAATTAATCTTAACTCTCCTGTGGTTTTGTTAATTTTGAAAGGAATTGCCAAATAGTGGGGGCAATATTCCTAAAGGACAGTGAAAATTACTCACGCACAAAACCAAGAATTACAAATTCGTTCTATATACACAGTACTATTTTCTATATTTATCTAACAGATAGACATGAAGATTGCAATATATTCTCTTTATTGCTGTTGCAGGAAATTGGAAAGAAAGACATCCCCAGGTCATAAGCTGGCCTAATTATTGAAGACTGTAAAATTTTATTGTCATCAATCTCAAAAGTTGTTATTTGTTTTGTTGAAAGCTCTGCGAACTATATAGCTTATAAAATTGCAGGAGCTTCAGGCTCTTTAGCAGAGAAGATAACCTAGGAAGTATATGCCCCGTCGTTTATCAGTGATTTGTTACTTGTTGATTTATCATCTTAATAAAATTTTCATTTTATTAAAAAAATCTCAATAAGTTAAAAGATTATTTGATGGGTTTCTTGAATGCTTGAAAATTATGATGTTACTTTTGTTCTCATACTTTTCTTTTAGTTAATTTTAAAAACTCAATAAGTTAAAGGATTATTGGATAATTTTCTTGAATGCTTGAAAATTTTGATGCTGCTTTTGTCCTCAAACTTTTCTTTTAATTAATTTCAAAACTCAATAAGTTAAAGGATTATTGGATAGTTTTCTTGAATAATTGAAAATTCTAATGCTGCTTTTGTCCTCAAACTCTTTTTTAGTTAATTTCAAAAACTCATTAAGTTAAAGGATTATAGGATGGTTTTCTTGAATGCTTGAAATTCTGATGCTGCTTGTGTCCTCAAATTTTCCTTTTTATTAATTTCAAAAACTTAATAAGTTAAAGGATTATTGAGTAGTTTTCTTGAATGCTTGAAAATTTTAATGCTGCTTTTGTCCTCAAACTTTTCATTTAATTAATTTCAAAAACTCAGTTAGTTAAAGGATTATTGGATGGTTTTCTTGAATGCTTGAAAATTTTGATGCTACTTTTGTCCTCAAACTTTTCTTTGAATTAATTTCAAAAACTCAATAAGTTAAAGGATTATTAGATAGTTTTCTTGAATGCTTGAAATTATGATGCTGCTTTTGTTATTAACCTTTTTTCTTTCTCAGTGATTCTTGATTTCACTAGGAATTTTTAATTGTTTTTAGTTAAATGCCTTTTTGTCAAGTTGTTTGTTAAACTATTTAGCTGCTCTTGGTTTAATAAAATTTTTCACTAACAATATTATTATTGTCTATGCAAAAGAACTAAGAACAATTGAGATACTGTGCTGTTTTGATTTAATAGTTAACACATTTATGAATTTTATGGGAAACTAGTTAATTAAATATTTTTAATAAATTAAAATATAATTTAATTAAATATAAAATATAACTTAAAAAGTTATTGCATTAATTATATTCTATAATTTTTTTATTAGGAGTACATAGATATTTTTAATATATATAGTAATAATAATAATTAAATAATAAAATAAAAGAAAAATAGAATATAGTTAAAAAAGATGTTTTAATTAGAATAAAAAAAAACATATTTTTTAATGAAAATAAAAAGTAATATTTTAGATATAATAGAATTATTTTATATAGAATAGAAAATGTCTCTCAACTTTTCCTCTCCATGCACAGTGTGATCTTTCTCTCATTCTTCTACGTGAATATCCACTGTACATGGATGGCTAAAAACCACCCAAAAAATTTAGTATTCTATAATATTATTACAGATCTCTATGATTTGAGGTAAGATCTCAAATTAATATGGGTTTTCACCCAATTTAAATAATTTTTTGGTTTTAAATAGCTATGTATATGTGTGGGTTTACTCCCATTTCTGATATTTTGGTGTGTTGTGGCTTCATACACAATCTATAATCTAAGGAGAATTTTCAGTGATCCAGATTTGCTCAATTTTCAAGATTGATGATGTGCTTTTCAACTTCAGGTACCTCCCTCCTCAGATATAGGAGTTGAACTATATATTCTCTTGTATAGCTGAGCACACTCAAGGTTTATGGATGTATCGCATCTAGTTTGTATTGTTGAGCTTTATATGTTCTTGATTATCCTTTAGTTTCTAGAAGATTTGGTAAAATATTATTAATGTTCAATGGTATACTATTGTATATCTCTTATATTCTTCTTCTTTAATGAAATACTATTATTGTTCGAAAAAAAAGAAACATGTGTATTTTAAAATATACTTATTTATATTTTTATAAAAAATATTATAAAATTTAATAACTCAACATATAAATCTAAATGTTGAATTATGGGAGAAACATTTGTCAAATATAAATGCTACTATAGTTCTAGAAGGGAGTAGCTTCCACATCAATCTAAGCCTACCCTTGACCCTTTAAATAATGTGATTTTGTCACTGCAAAAATTTAAAACATGTCACAATTACAACCACTTGTTACAAATGGACAATGCTAGGTACAATCATAAAGTAATCAAATAGTGTTCAAAATAAAAATCATAAAGTAATCAAATTTTGATTGAGGAAAAATTTAAGTTGGTCTCTAATTCGTAATTTTAAAGTATATAAATTATAAAATTATAATAATTTTTAAATTTATTTTTTTAAATAATATTCATTATATATTTTTTATTTTTCCTTTGTACTCATATTTATTTTTTACACATTCAT
>CATIWK010605188.1:0-17626 GCA_949634005.1 Mallotus japonicus | reverse complement strand
CTTAGTTGAACTCGAGAGAGGCATTAGGTAAATTAGAGCAATTACCCTTAACTGAATTCTAGGTTAATTGAATTAATGTTGTATTCATGATTTGATTGGAATAGTGAAACTAGACCTAGACTCTGTGTTTACAATTAATTGATTTTACTTCTTAAAAGCTATTTGACACTTTATTTTTATCCAATTTACTAATCGATTTGCTAGCTAAGATCATAAGTAAGAATTATTGGTAATCAATAGTCAATCCCTGTGGGAACGATAAACCTTTACATTGCAACCACAACCGTGCACTTGCGGGTATTCAAAACGCAACAAATAACAACAATAAACAAAAATCAACAACAATCAACAACAAAAATCAACAACATAAAATTTTGTCAAATGTAGATGTTTGAGATAGCTAAATAGTTTGGTGAATTTGGTTTTATTTATAGTAAATAAAGTTGCTTTTATCCAAAACAAAAGTTCAGCCCACCACTTTGCATCATCTTATTCTCATTCAGGTATACACGTAGCCTAAGGAAATAAAGGGAAGAGCCACAAAGCAAGGAAAAAAAAAAAGCCAGGCTTTATCAAGATAAACACTAATGCTAGCTTCAGTCCCCCTTAATATTGAGAATATTCTAACTAATTTTGATGTTTTGTGAGCTAGCTATGGTACCATGCAAGAGAGCTGTTGTAGTCTTAATTGCTATGTGGAGTAGCTGCATTACAGGTGGTGTTGCTCTCTGATGTATGCATCAGTTACAACTGATTTTCTAGTAGAGTTTGATCAATAATTCATCAATTCGAACATGATACAAATTAAATATTAACTAAACACTTCACAAATAAAGAGAAAGAGAGGAGAAAAAAAAAAACAATTTTATTTTATTTGATCTTCAATAAACATCTTTTCTGACAGTGGGCGTAATTTCACCTGTAGCTGAAGCAAGCATTTTGCTCTTTCCTTTTTCACTGACTTTAGTTGTGGTCGTCGATTCTTCCTCAAAAGATACCCAATCGTCCTCTTTACTGAATCCTTCCTCATCAGTATCATAATCGTATAGCAGCATACTCTGTTTTAATCCTTGTACATCAATATCACTCTTTGGAGTTGATTTTTGGAGTTGATGTATACTGTTGTTCGAACCCGCTGGACAGAAATATGATGTCTCTGCTTGTCCATATACGTTTCAGAGACATATTCACTTGCGACTCCGACCACAATCGACGTCTATTGAAGGAAAGGAGTGGTCAGTTTCAGGTAGGGAACAACTACACTCTGCTTGTAAAGAAAATCGATGCTACAAAGAAGAAACAAGGTGCCCATTCCAAACGATCTTGGCAGAGGTGGCGGTGGAGTTGATAGAGGCGGTGGAAATGAGGTCTATTTTTGAAAGAATTTATTTTGTAAAAATACTTTTGAAACTTTTCACGGACAACGATTTTTTTTGAATTTTTTTTTATTTTTGGTACATTCCTGTAAAGATCCCTTTTTTTTTAACACAGTCTTCCTTTTTTTTTTAACGCAATCTTCTACCTCTGCAATCTTCTTCCTAAACCTGAATTTGTGGCTCGTTGCATAACCTATTTTCTGGTGCTGAGGGATAACATTCAGGGCATTACCAAGCCTGCGATTTATCATTTGGCTCATAAGGGGGGGGGGTGTTAAGAGGATCAATGGGTTGATCTATGAGGAAACTCGTGGAGTTCTGAAGATATTTCTTGAGAATGTGATAAGAGACACTGTGACTTACACTGAGCATGCTAGGAGAAAGACTGTTATTGCTATGGATGTTGTTTATGCTATAAAGAGGCAGGGAAGGACTCTGTATAAGTTTGGAGGTTAGATGAGGTTCTTATCGAAGAAGTCTTGCTGTGAAGAAAAATTGAATGTGTTTGGTAGCGGTGGCAGCAGTGCCTTTAGGGTTATAGCTTTTCCTTTTTTTTTTTTTTAATTTTTCTATTTTGAAAGAAAATGGAAATGATGTGTAATTATCAAGGTAATGTTTGAAATGTAATTCAAGCTTTGAATTGCAAGTCTAATGAAATTTGGTTCAGTTTCGTTTTAATTTACATGTTTCATGTTCAATGGTAACAACTGCTTTGAGGAAGAGACCTAGAAAATATTCAAAATAAAATCCTAGTCTTTAATTGTTATTGAATTCACTAAACATAGCCATTCAATTGTGATAATGTTTTCATTGCAACAAGTGTCTGGCTTTCAATTAGAGAATGAAACAGCAAGAAAGGCACCACGTCCGAACTAGTGAAACAATGCAATTAGATTCATGATGAATTACAAAATTAATAGGTTAATTGGTCAAATACTAGTATAATTTCATTGATTAAATCATGAAGGTTCATTAGTTATCAACTACATATTCATCAATTTTAATACTCCAATTCATTATTTTATATAGGTTCATCAATAAAAAAAACTATAGGTTCATTGAACATAACATACATATTCATTAACTATACATTTCAGTTTCATCAAATAAAAGAAAATCCATATATATATATATATGATAGAAATATACTTAAAAATATTATAAATTAATATTATTAATTTAATATATTAATATTAAGTAAAAATTAATATTAATATTATAAAAATTAATAGGTTAATTGGTGAAATAATATATGTTTATTAATTAAATTATGAAGGTTCATTAGTTATCAATTATAAACTCATCACTTTTAATACTCTAGTTCATTATTTTATTGTCACAATCCGAACCCTTTTGGGCACGTGACCGGCACTAGGGAATAGGAAATGCATAAATGCAACCAAAACCCGTAGTAAGCCTAAATTTTTTTTTCGCAAAATATAAACCAAATTAACACTAGACAAATAAAATCATATTCCATAAATACAATATCTCCAAATACAACAACAATTCAACTCAACACAAATTCCAAAATATCAATAATACAAGTTCTTTTTTTTTTTTATAAAATGGAAGAAATCCCAAAATCAGAAGTGCACCAAGGCATCCCAGCTAGGCTGGCACCCCTATAGCACCCACATCACCTTAAGGAATTCTAACTTTATTAAAAATAAGAAATAATAAAATCCAAATACAAACCAGCCCATGTAGGGAAAGAAACAAACAAAAGAAACAACCAAAGGCTAATAGAATCTAAAATATTTGCTACCCAAAGCATCATTACACATTTTGTCATGACAACTGAGAGGATAAGTTTGCCACCATTGCTACGACTGTAAGCTAAGAGCAAGAATGGAAAGATGGTCAGCAACAGAATTTCCTTCCCTATAAATATGGGAGACATGAACTTGCATTTGATGAAGAAGGTTGAGAGAACGCTGCCAAGCATTCCGAAGCCTCCAAGGAACATTAGAGCTGCGTTGCTGGAGAAGATGAACCACGAAACTAGAATCAGACTCTATCCAAATCGGAGCTGGCTGGAAGCTCCAAGCTTTATCAATGGCAATAATGACTGCGGACAACTCAGCTTCAAACACAAAATTGACACCCAGAGGAGCTACAAAGGACGCCAAAGTAGAACCATCATGACTCCGAAATATTCCACCAGCTCCAGAGAGACCAGGACTGCCACGAGATGCACCATCTGTGTTGATCTTAATCCAACCAACCGGTGGCTTAATCCAAAAAACTGAGATTATAACAGGAGCAGACCGAGCAATGGAATCAACACGAAGATGGCAAAGAATTTACAGATCAGTCTACGAGTTGGACATATGTCCAACTTTAAAGAACTCAGCTGCCTTAATTGAACGACAAATGAGACGAACTGTAGCAGGAAGTGGACTGGTGGAGCCATGGAAAATCAAATTATTCCTGGCGCTCCAAATACGAAAGATAGCAGAAATAAAACCCACCCGCCAAACAGCCAAAAGCTGAGAAGAAAGAGTCAGGTTCCAAGAGCTGCGGAAAAAATGCATAAAATCCAGAGAAAGATTCAAGTGCACTTCAAATAAACTAGCAAGAGAAGTCCAAATAACCGAAGCATAAGGACACTGAATAAGAATATGATCTAATGTCTCAGAGGCCGAATCACAGAGATGACAATGAGAAGCCATGGAGAACTACTGCGGTATCTAGAATTCGATTACATAATATTAAATTCAAATAGACATACATAAAGCTGCTGCTGAAGAATGAACCCGGCGCAAACGACCACTACTAGACTGATAGTGAGGTCTTGAAAAAAAATAGGTTGAGGGGAATCAGACCTCACTGAGTGAATCAATTTTATAAAATGCATGCTGGTTTTAAAACATTTATTAAAATTCCTTTTTTTTTTAAATAAAGTAGAGTAAAATAAATATAATTATTTACTTTACTCAAATATCTTTTTATAAAAATCTTTTCCAAAACTCATCATAGCTTTAATATGGAAATTCTCGTGCAAATTATATAAAATATTTCTTTTAGTGGACAATTTGGTAGAACACCTAAACCCTCAATTCTAGTAGCCTTTCGGCTCTCTTTAATCCATACGACTGCCGGTTCCCGAGAGCTAAGCTCCACCGAGCTACCAGCCGCAGTCAACCACTTATTCCAATATTTACTTATGTCACGCCCGAGAGCTACGCATCAACCGAGCTACTTAATTTACCATGCCCGAGAGAACACTCTCAACCGAGCTAAACACATATTCATATTCTCGAGATTTAACCAGTGTGCACGTGGTCCCAGTGACACCCACTATGTAGCACGTTCTACCAATTTTCCAAATCAATTTAAATCATAAATAAATAAATTAAATCAATAAATAAGGCAAAATGAAATAATTTCATTTAAAGCATTCTTTCAATGCTACTCATAATAATAAAAGAAATAATCATGCATATGATTCTATTAAATAAATTCATAAGTAAATTCAAATAATCAACTTCTTGACTATTTAACCACGTAAAAATATAATTTAAATCTTCACAACACAAATTCCATAAAATTAATTCACAGGTTGAGCGTGTTGGGCGACGCATCCTCTGCTGCCCAAGTGCTACAGCTCTCGTCCCGAAGTTCTCTAAAATAAATAATATTTATTTAAAATATGCTAATACGATAAAATAAATAAATCCGTAAAAATTCTCAAAATTTATTAAAAGCATGGAATGATGAGATTGACTCAATCTAAGACACAATACTATACAGACTCGGAATTTAGCAGGTATCGGTGTCACGTTTTACGAGAAAGCTACCGAAAATTCG
The DNA here is from genome assembly GCA_949634005.1 of Mallotus japonicus. Classification (NCBI taxonomy): domain Eukaryota; kingdom Viridiplantae; phylum Streptophyta; class Magnoliopsida; order Malpighiales; family Euphorbiaceae; genus Mallotus; species Mallotus japonicus. Next base: position 12,437 of record CATIWK010605188.1, on the reverse strand, counting down.
GCAGAGTCTCATTTGTAAAATGGACATCTTTCTACTAAAAGTAGAGTCAGACCTGCACGCAAACACACTTCAAAAATTCAAAGCACTTAAAATCTCGGGTTGGGCCCCCGAACTACTATTCACGCCCAACCGATAACCAACACAATCCATAATTAATAAAATAATATAAATTCCAATAATTCACCAAAAATCATAAAATCATTTAAATATCATAATTCAATTTATTTACATAATAAAAAGCATAAAAGACATTTATTTCTAAAATATATAATAAAATCCTAATTTATAATTAAATTCCACTATTAAAACATATTCTTTCAAATTTTGCAATTAAATAGCATTAATTACAATTAATTATTTAAATTACTCAAATATATAATAAAAATAATCAAAAACTCATTTAAGCTTAGAAATAGTAACCCCGAGCTCGGAATAGTGAAATTTCGAAAATAATTCCCAAAATTAAAAATAGATACATTTTTAGAAAGCTTACAACCTAATTAACAATAATCTAAACTCAATTCAACATAAATCAACCTAATTAAACTTAAAATAACAAAAATAGGTAAATTTAGATTTACCCAAAAATGAAGACGTTAGAGGCTCGGATTGGAAGAAAGCTTTGAAGAAAAACGAAGCCCACTCCGAGACGAAGAGAACGAGCTATCAAGCTCGGCATGAGAATGTTGGAAGAGTCGCCGGAGAGGAGAAGAAAATTCGGCCAAAAACTTGAACAAACCGAAGAGAAGAGGGAGAAGAAAGCTTCACCGGCAGCTGGGAGAATGAGACGTCATCGGCTTGCTGGAGCTGGTGGAGGTGCGGTGAGGAGAGGCGGCGGTGATGGTGGTTCAGGTGGGTGTCATCTGTTTTTTACAGTAAGAAGAAGAAGAAGTGTCAAGCAAATAGATACACACTAGCTGTTACGTATACTTATCTTATTGTTATACTTGTTATTCACTAAGTTTATCTGTATAGCATATATATATACACTGTACTCTTGTAAACGATAAGTGATAATTTTCTCAACACACAAATCCATTCTTTACAAACTCTGAACTTGGTATCAGAGCTGGTTCAATTGCTCTAATGGCGACTTCATCCCCAACCTCAACTTCTTCTTCTACATCCAATACTTCATCTCTTACGGTACCTATTCCCTCTCTTTTCTCGACTGCACTTTCTTCTAAAAACTATATACCCTGGAAAATACAATTTACACCTCTTCTAAATTTCTATAACCTTCATGGCATTTTAGATGGCACCATACCTCCACCACCAAAAGAAGTTCAAAACTCGTCAACCAACCAAAATGAACTCAACCCGGAATATATTTCTTATTTTAGCAAAGATCAACTTCTCTTTTCTTGGCTGTTATCATCCATTTCAGAGGAAATATATCCTCATCTAATCGGGTTATCATCAGCTTCAGAGGTCTGGAATGCCCTTGGCTCGGCATTTGGTACTGTCAGTCATGCCCAGAGAGCACAATTGCACATTGAGCTTCATCATCTGTCCAAAGATGATAAAATAGTGTCTGAATATCTATATAAAGCCAAAGCTATAGCAGACTCATTGGCTCTTGTTGGTCAACTTGTCTCTCATGCTGAATTTAACTCCCTTATTTTTCGCAAGCTTGGTGCAGAATATAATGGGATTATTGCTGCACTTCAGCAGTGTACTGAGCCATCAAATTTTCATGACCTTCATGGTCAATTAGTCGCCCATGAGCTCTTGCTGCAATCCCAACAACCACAACTTCCATCCGTTAATGTTGCTCAGCGAGTTCCCTCTTCTGGTTCTCGTCAATTTTTTACTGATTTACACTTCAATCATCGTGCACAACAATCTTCTCGAGGTGGTGGTCATTATTTCTCTCGTGGTGGCTGTGGCAGAGGTCGCCGGAATGATACCTATCCTTCTTCTTCTATCAGTTGTCGAATATGTGGTTTTTTTAATCATACTGCTATTTCATGCCGACGTCGATATGAGACCTCTGATTATATACGCACTCCACAATACAAGTAGCAGCCTTCGTTCCAATCTCAGGCCAATCTTTCGGTGATGAAAGATAATTTGGACAGTCGTTCTATGGTATCTTCTGCCTTTTCTCTACCATGGTATCCTGACACGGGTGCTAGTCACCATGTGACACCCAATTTATCCATACTCAGTATCTCTGAAGAATATAAGGGTAAGGATAAACTCATGGTTGGTAATGGCACTGGACTATCAATTGCCAACATAGGTTCTGGTGTTCGTCCTTCTCCATTAAAATTACTTCTTTTGAAAGATGTTTTACATGTTCCAACGATTAAAAAGCCATTACTATCTATGCAAAAGCTGTGCCATGATAACAGATGCTTTTTTAAATTTCATTATGATCATTTTCTTCTTAAAGATTAGGTCACAAAGAAGACTCTTCTTCAAGGCAACACTGAGCTTGGATTATATCGGCTTCAGCATGTTCTTCCAACCACCACACCGTTTCAAGCTACTGCTTTTTTAACTACTTTGGAACAATGGTATGCTTGCCTTGGACACCCAAACTACAAGACTGTTCGAGCCTTAGTCTCTCAATTTCATTTGCCTTGTGTTTCTAATAAAGTACCTCTTAATAAGTGGGAAGCCTGTCTTTTGGGAAAGTCACATAGATTATCTTTGTCTTCTATAAACAACAGAAGTTCTACTCCTTTAGAATTAATTCATATTGATGTATGGGGACCTGCCCCTCTTTGTTCTTCTAATGGAGATCGGTACTTTGTTTGTTTTATTGATGATTATTCTCTTTTCACATGGCTTTATCCTCTCAAACAAAAGAGTGATGTATATGGTATTTTTCGGTAATTCCATGCTATGGTTGAAAAGCAATTCAATAGCAAAATAAAATCAATTAATTCTGATTGGGGAGGAGAATACAGATCATTAACTCAATTCTTTCAAGATCAAGGTATTGTTCATAGGGTATCTTGTCCACATACCCATGAAAAAAATGGCACAATAGAAAGGAAAATTAGGCATGTGGTTGACATTGGTTTGGCTCTTTTGGGACACTGTGGTGCACCTTTCAAATTTTGGCACTATGCATTTGAGACTGCTATTTTTCTGATTAATAGAATGCCCAGCTCTTCTCTACATAACAAAATTCCTTATCAAATATTATTTAATTCTTCTCCTGATTATTTATTTTTGAAGGTATTTGGTTGTGCAGTATATCCCCTACTTCGACCCTACAACATGTATAAATTTTCATATTGGTCCAAGTAGTATGTATTTCTTGGCTACTCTCCTCATCATCTTAGGTATCAATGCTTGGATAAAGATACTGGAAAATCCTATATTGCCCGGCATGTCACATTTGATGAAGCACTTTTCCCATTTCGTCAGGTTCAAGATACATCAACTTCAACACATACCGATTCTATCCTTATCGAAACACTTCTCTTCCAAACTCTACCTTATCATCACCACCCCCCTTAGACTCCACCAATATCCAAACTCCTCAATCCCATTCATCTTCAACAATACCATCCTGTACCCACCAGATATACAGTCCACACGGATTGGAATTGATTGATGCTCAACGTGAATCCTCTGAACAACATTCATCCAATAACCTAACTACTTCCGCAACCACTACATCCTCACCAACTCCAATTCCATCCACTTCTTCCTTATCAACCGATACTCAACAACCCTTACCTCCTTAACGTACTCACCACATGCAATTGCGCCCAACCACATACAACCGTAGACCACAAACAAACCTTACTACATTGCCCTCTCCAATTCCTACCAAACCCACCTCTTATACCCAAGCCTCCAAATCCCTTCAATGGATACAAGCTATGCAACAGGAAATTAATGCTCTCTATCATACCAATACTTGGGAACTAGTGCCGAAACCATCCAATGCCAATGTTGTAGAAAATCGCAAGGTCTATAAAATCAAATGGCATGTTAATAGGACCATCGAACGCTACAAGGCACGCCTTGTTGCCAAAGGATACACACAGGAGTATGGGTTAGATTACACAGACACTTTCAGTCCTGTTGTCAAGCATGTCACTGTTCGGGCAATTATCTCTCTTGTAGTTAGTAATGGCTGGTCACTTCGTCAACTCAACGTAAGCAATGCATTCTTGTATAGAAATCTTGATGAAATAGTTTATATGACACAAACACAGGGCTTTGTGCACCCAGATCACCCTGATTATGTCTGTCATCTTAAGAAATCTCTCTATGGCCTTATACAGACTTCAAGAGAATGGTTTCAACGGCTTAGTACATTCCTCTACACACTTGGTTTTTTGGGTTCTCAAGCCGATTCTTCTCTATTCCTATACAAACATGGTATGTCCACATGTTTCTTGCTTGTTTATGTTGATGATGTAATCATTACAGGTAATGATAATTCCTTGATTGGCTCATTAATTAAACGGATGGCTCAAGAGTTTCAACTACGAGACTTAGGGAGGCTTCATTACTTCCTCGGCTTGGAGGTTCATTACCGAACTAATGGTATTGTTTTATCTCAACAATCTTATATCCGAGATTGATTAAAAAAATCAGATATGTATCAGTCCAAACCGATTGCAACTCCTCTTGCCACAAGCCATTTTATTTCTCTTCATGATGGTGTTGCCCTTTCTCCATCCGATACTGTCAAATATCGCCAAATTTGTGGCAGTTTGCAATATGCCACTCTAACCTGCCTAGATTTATCCTATGCCGTCAACAAACTTTGTCAGTTCATGCACAAACTGACGGATTCTCATTACAAAATTCTGAAACGTGTTTTGCACTATTTGAATGGTACATCTGTAAATGGTTTATTTTTTTTACACATAGTCCAACTCGGTTAATTGCTTTTACTGACTCCGATTGGGCTGGGTGCCCTGATGATAGGCGCTCTACTGGAGGATTTCTAATTTATTTTGGACAACACTTGTTAGCATAGAATTCCAAGAAATAAAAAACAGTAGCGCGATCGTCAACTGAATCAGAATTTAAAGCAGTTGTTGATGTGTGTACTGAAATCAAATGGCTCTCTGCTTTGCTTAAGGAATTGTGTGTTCAATTTTTGGCCATTCCTTACATTTGGTGTGACAATGCAGGTGCTATTTTTCTTTCTTCAAACCTAGTATTCCATTCCCGCACCCGCCACGTTGAAGTTGACTTCCATTATGTCCGAAATCAGGTGGCAAACAAGCAAATATCGATCTTTTCCTGTTCATCAGTAGACCAACTTGCTGATATTCTGACTAAACTGCTTCCAAAGGCACAATTCCAGCATCTTTGGGACAAGCTTCGGCTTTCCTTCTCAACGCCATCAGTTTGCGGGGGCGTGTCAAGCAAATAGATATACACTAGCTGTTACGTATACTTATCTTATTGTTATACTTGTTATTCACTAAGTTTATCTGTATAGCATATATATATACATTGTACTCTTGTAAATGATAAGTGATCATTTTCTCAATACACAAATCCATTCTTTACAAACTCTGAACTAGAAGAATAGTAGAGGAAATAGGTTGGTCACGTTTTCTAAAAATTCATTCATTTTTTTATATAAAATAGTACAAAAGGACAAATATAACATAATTTAAAATTAAAATATCTTTTATTCCACCAAACCCCACTAAATCTCCACCACAAATATATATATATATATATATATATATATATACAATTAACAATATTAAAAATTTAATGAAATTATCCACATAATAATAATCTCAATAATACTCAAAATTTATCAAACAAAACACTAATTCAATAAAATTGTAATTAAACTTAATGATCCACATAAATAATAATAATAAAATTATGAATAATACCAAAGTTTAATATAATTTCATAAAATAACCATAATATCATAAATTAAAAAATATATTATTAACACTGCAAATCCCAGAAACTTAATTTTATAATTTATAAAAATTCAGGTTATGACATTTATGTAGATTCATCAGTAAAATATTATAAGTTCATCGAACACAATATACAAGTTCATTAACTATACACTTCAGGTTCATATATATATATATATATAGTAAAGCATAAAATTGTCAAAATCTTCACATTGACATCACCAACAAGAGAACAACTAGCATGAATTGCTCATGTTTAAACTCGTGCTTTGTGGAGTTTAATAATGACAAGTAAGAGTTCCATTCAAAACAATAAGTTTCAGAGCATAAACAAGTACCCATATTTCTATTTCAGAACTTGAACATCTACTGCATACAAAAATAACATTAACACTTCTTGGTATTCTATTCATTTTCTATATTAGTCTTTACTACTTCTAACGCTTTCTTTCCTTTCCTTCTCTTGCCTCTCTACTTCAACATATAAATCTCCTTAATAATATTGCTCTTTCTCTGTCTCCATCTTCCCTTTTGTAGTGCAACCGAGATTCATGGATCCTTCCAAGGACTTGGCTGCTTATGGCTATGGAAGTATTGCTTGGAAAGAAAGAATAGAAATTTGGAAGCAGAACACAAACTTCACATGATGAAGAATGAACATGGTGGCAAAGACTGGGACTATGATGCATTTTTTAAGGTGGAACATGGTGGCAAGCATGAACTCGTAAAGTCCATGTTTGGGTTTACGGAAAAACGCATTTTTTTTCTTTTTCACACGTGTGTGTGATGGACCCTGGTCCATATTACAATATGGACAGAAGTCCATGGTATAACAATTGCTACATAAAGATAATCAAGCAAATTAAAATCATTTTAGTTTCTAATTTTATTATTAAATTTTAAATATTTATATAAAAGATATAAAAGTTAAGACATTTGTTTTGTGTGACAACATTACAATCTTATATTCTATAATTTTTATATATATTTTCACCCTCTCATGTTTCTAATCATATTATTTTAATTTTTTAAAATTAACTTTTAATTTTTGCTATTTAACAAGTAAACTTTTATATTTAATTATAGTTGCACGTTATTTATTTAAATTTTTTTATCATATCATATTAAAAATTTTTATATTCTATATATTCTCATACTAGATGGATAAAAATAAAAAAAAAATAAAACCATAAGATTCATTAACTTTCAACTAGTTCTTCCCACATACATTGTAATGTTTGTCCTCAAGTGTGGTGCTTTTTAATTTTCAATCTTTCGATTTGCGATTAGAGGTGATAAATGATGAATGTGTGGTTTCGATTGAGCATCAAAATATTGAGGGTATATAGATTTTTAAGATGATTGAACATTACCTTCATGTGTAGGTAATTTAATTCTTACAATCTAAGCAAGGTTCTGAAGAGGATGAAACGAGCATGTGGATGGAAAGAGAATGCAAAATGAGATGATATGATTAGCTTTTTTTTTGGACAAGATGGAGCATAAAACACACTTGCCGCATTTATTAAAAAAGGAAAGAAAAGAGCGAGATAGAGTGTAAAACGCACTCATTTAATAAAGAAAAATAAAAGTGAGATGGAGCATAAAACGCACTCGCCAAATTAAAATAATTGTGAGATTGAGTGTAAAACGCACTCACAAGCAAAGTAAAAAAAAATGGATGAAATTTTGGTGATCCATGATGCTTCTAGATCTATGTTTAGGCTTGTTGAATCTTTTTGCAAGAGTTAGTGCTTGGGTTATGATTGGTAAATTACTTGCATATGAAGTGCAATTGTCTAGTTATCTTAAGAAGTAAACATTTTTAGTCTCGATGTCATCAAATTGCATATTTAAAAAATTTAAAAACCCTTGGTTGCAATTGAATGATTTTGATGGTTTGATTATTTTGTTGAAGACAAGCAAAGGTTTAGTGTGGAGGAATTTGATGTATCACATTCATGCATATGCTTATGAAGATTTTGAGTTAAAGTGATATTTAATTATTAGAAATATCATTTTGCATTAGGTGGAGTTTTATTATTGTTCTTTTAAAGTTAGTCTTGAGTATTTTAAGTTTTATTCTTGCTAATTTGGTATGTTTTAGTGTTTGGCAAAGCTCTTTTTCTCTATAGGTCATTCTTGTGGAATTAATTTGCCAAAAACTAGTGCAAGCATCGATAAAGCCCAGTACACGGCCATGCTGTGAGCCGTGTCATGAACTGGATGAGAGGGGGCAATCAACACATCTTAGCACATGACCATGATTCAGGCCGTGTCCCTTGCTGGATACCAGAGAGTTTTAGCATGTTCACGAGTACGACCATGTTGTAGACCGTGTTATGCTCTGCCGTCCAAAAGAAACAAAGAGCTTCCCTAAATTAGTGACGAATTAGTGATAGACATGTTCCTCCGTCACTAATTTAGTGACGGATGGTCCTGTCCGTCACTAATTTATAAAAATACAAAAACATTAATGTGTAAAATTAGTGACGGATGAGACCATCCGTCACTAAATTAGAGACGAATTAGTGATGGAAATGTCTATTCATCACTAATTAAGTGACAGATGGCCCCGTCCGTCACTAATTTATAAAAATACAAAAAATTTAATGTGTAAAATTGGTGACGGATGAGGTCATCCGTCACTATTACTAAATTAGTGACGGATTAGTGACAGATATGTCCATCCATCACTAAATTAGTGACGGATGGTCCCGTCTATCACAAATTTATAAAAATACAAAAAATATTACTGTATAAAATTAGTGACGGATGGGGCCATCTGTCACTGAATTAGGGACAGATTAGTGACGAAACTATCTATTTGTCACTAATTTAGTGATGGATGGTCCCATCCGCCACTAATTGATAAAAATGAAAAAAATTTAATGTGTAAAATTAGTGACGAACAGGGCCTCCGTCGCTAAATTAGTGACAGAAATGTCTGTCATCACTAATTTAATGACGGATGGCCCTGTTCGTCAATAAATTGGTGACGGTTTATAAAAATGCAAAAAAAATTAATGTGTAAAATTAGTGACGGATGGTCATGTCCGTCACTAACTTAGCGATGGATAGACCGTCTGTCACTAATTAGTGACTCCATCACTAATTAACGATGGATTAGCTATGGATTTTTTTGGTTCGCCTCAAATATTTCCTAGATATATTTTTTCCTTAAAAAATTTGTGATAGATTACTCATCCGTCACTAATATCCATCGCTAATTTCAATATCCATCACTAATCAGTCTTAATTTAGTGACGCAAAATTCCGTCATTAAATTTCGTCATTAAATTCTGTCACTAAATTTCTTTTTTCTTTTTTTTTTGTGTGCAGGGGACATTGAATAGACGGTAATTATGTTTTATGGTTCATGTGAATCTATGGATAGCATTCATTTCCAATTGGGTAGTTGTGGCATTTATGCTAGGGGTCACTCACGACTTATGGGAACTAAATGTGATTAATTGGGACTTTCACATTTAGCTTGGAAAGAGTTTCCTATAATATTAAGGGTTAAAATTATTTTCCATTACCATTTGGACTTGACCCTAGTAAGTGTCACACACACAAGAGTTGCACCGATAATGAAAATTGTTAATTTAATTATTAATTAATTAATTAAATTGTATTTGTGCATGTGCGGGGATCTAGCATATCCCGAAATCTAATTCAAAGGTTAGGACTATTAATCATATGATTAAATATTAATTGTGGACTTAATTTAATATGTGATATTAAGTTTAATAACGAAATTGATATTTGCCACTAATATGAGTTTGGATATGGGCATGAGGTGGGCCGTAAAGGTGTAGCTTCATGGAGGCGATGAATAGGCTTGGATATAAATGTGTATTAAAGAGATAAGCCTTATTTAAGTGTTAAATAAAGCCCATGTGTCAAATTAAATGTGTTGTAGAGATGGACCCATTTAAGAGTTAAATGAGCCCAACTAGCCCACTTACTAAAGGAGGTGCCACCTAAGCGTATGACATAATGGACATCTAGACACATGCTTTCCATGTAATATGATTGCATGGTTGACACCATGGCAAAGTGTTATAAGTATGCACCTTAAATTAGTGGTCAATCTCTATATGCATGAGATAGCTTATTTTACACTCAAAGTGAAAAGTAAGTGCATAATCTTTACATGCATGAGATGACTTATACTACACTCAAGCTTGAGTTAGAGGACAATCTCTACACATGCAAATTAGTCTCTCACATATACATTAAGTTAGTGAAAGTTCTTTACACAACACACTTGACCACTTACCGCTTCACATTAAAGTCATCAAACACTAAGAGAGAAAAAAAAAAAAGAGTTCTTAAGAGTTGAGTCTTCTTCTCCTTCTTTTTTTCTAAGTGTAGTGAGTGTGTGAGTGAAATACAAGAGTTGTGTTTCATACATTAGCCTATTGTCATAATCCATTCCGCAAGAGTTGTACAACTAGAAGGCTACATTTATCCAACCATTAGAGGCTACAAGTCCTACATCATTCAAGCTATAAGGAGGGAGCTCTAGCAAGTTTTTGGGTCACCAAAGGATGAGCTTATAGGTAGAGATCCATTAAAGGTTGAAGTCATTCAGTGCTTCTCGTGTTTTTCAAGCTAGAGGCTTCACACTTGGGGAGTTGGGAGCTTGTAGATATGCACGAACCACAACCTAAAGCTTATCGAGCATACTACCAACATTTGGAGTTTGTAAAAGTTACTAAACTCTTAGATGTAGATCTCTTAAAATGCTTATATGTTTGGTTGTTGTAAATGCTTGTGAGGATCTTGGGTCATTTGGAAATTTTGCCTTTATGCAAGGGTTGCATACTAGGAAAAAAATTTTAAATTGACCCAAACTAGATTCGTGTTCACACCACGCTTTCACTCATAATCTGATGCACGTAATCAATTCCTTCAAGTGGTATATATACCCAAACCAGATTCGTGTTCACACCACGCTTCCACTCATAATCTGGTGCATGTAATCGATTCCTTCAAGTGGTATATATATATATATATATATATATATATATTATCAACCAGTTTGATATATCACAAATTCTAATTTTAGAGTTTGATAGTAAATAAACAACTTCTGTTTTAATCTAATTAAAACAAATATATTTATCCAAATCCATTTAGGATATAACACAGAGAGTGAATGGAAATTTTAATTAAGGTAAACTGCTAGTATTTGATTCAACGAATCTAGATACAATAAACCCAAAGATTGTTTTAGACTTGTTCTAAGTGTGCAACTCTATAAATTCATGTGATATTGACAATGGACCCTGGGTATATCACTAACAACATCATGGTTTAAACTTAAATTTTAACTTAAGTAAAAATAGCTGTCTGCCAATTGATTCCAGCAATTGTTGATTATAATTTCTCTCTTTTTCTTTCCTTACTCTTCTTCCTTTTGTCAATTATTTTTGATATTTTTTAATCATTTCTCTTTCTTATAATGTAATAATTCATGTCTATGAGTTATTCTAAACCTTAATATGGTTAACGTGTTTTTTAAGATTATATGAGTGAAAATTCGTTTCTCTATCTGTTATCATTGTCATTGGTAGAGGCACCTCAAAGTGTTTATTACTATTTTTCATTTTTAAAATTTTTAAATTTGTTATACTATGTTTCGATGCAAAATATTTCATGAAGAATTTGAATTTCGGTGGAATCACTTGTTTGGCATCTATGTAGTTTTGTATTAATAAGAATTTGAAACAAATTTATAATAAATTTAAAAAATCAAGAATTTAAAATAAAGTCTATTTACATGCTATTTGAAATTTAATATTTAAAATTTCAAATGGAACATCCAAACACACTCTCAAAATATTTAGAAATAAAATAATTATTTTCCCATACATTTTTCATCCCTTGTAATGACTCTACGAATGTTATGCTATAATATGTATATTCTTGAACTCCTATGAGAAATACTTTTCAAGGTTGTCGTTTCTATGAAAACCAATAACTTATAATTCTACTGAAATAGAAACCTTCAACAATGTCAAGTAGTAATTAACGAGATTGATATATATGCCAATGATAATGTCTGTAACATTTTCAACTTATTCATATATATACAATAAATTAATATAATCGATTCAAATGTCATAAATTAGTAAATACTTATGTGAAAAACAACATTTAATTATCCTAAAAAAGAAATTAATTAAAAATAAATAAAAATATACAAATAAACACCTACCAACAAATAAAAATAGAGATAAAGATAAATTTAATGTCTGAACTTTTTAAAATTTAGTAATTGAGTGTTTTAACTTTTTTTAATAACAATTGAATGTTGCAACCTGTTAAAAAATATTGATTAAATGTATTTAGCAGGTTGCTTTCAAGTTTCCAGTTAACAGGTTGCTAACGTGGATAATAAAATAATAAATATTATTATGAATGTGAATGAACAATATATTGCATGTGAATGAACAATATATTGCTTGTGAGAGAATAGTTCTCAAATAGTGGAAAGAAAATCTCTATATAAAGATATTGAAATTCATTAATGTAAATGGTAGAAGAAAGAAA
>CATIWK010604507.1:0-30199 GCA_949634005.1 Mallotus japonicus | reverse complement strand
TACATCAAACTAGATTTCATAATACAACTAATCAGTCTCTACTCTGTAGTTACTTGAGAAATTCACCCTCAACAAAATGGAATCACATTTTTATCAATTTCATGAATAAGCAGAGCAAATTTTATAGTATAATTCCTGCTCAATAAACCTTAATTATAAAATTAACCAAATCTAACACTCAAAACAACAAAATGAACTTAATCCTTAAAAATTAGAGAATTACATCTTCTTGCGAACTTTAACTTGCTTCTCTTTACGCTCATACTCTTGCATGATCTTCTTTTTCTTCGCTTTTACCAGCTGCAATTTCTAGATATTGAATTCCTATAATCAAATTAACAAAAATCAATCAATCAATCCGTTAAATCGCACTACTTAACTAAATCAGCAAAATCAAGGGAACAAAATCAAATTAAACAAAATGAACTGATAAAATTTAAATGCAAATCCAAGAAACACAAAAATCAAATATAGTGGTAAAGGCAATTCATTAAGGTGATTACTTCTTCAGCGAAAACGGAGATCTCGTTGGCTTTCTTTTCAGCTTCTTGGTCGATGAATTTGACCATCTGCTAGATCTTCTTCGAGACATAAATGAACCTAACATAAATCTCCAAAAAAAAAGCTGAAGATTAGGTCATGATATCACAAATCAGATCCTATACTATACATCACAAACCACACCAAACAAAAAAACAAAAAACTACTCACAAAGCAAATCAAAATCCAGAAAAGAAAAAGCTCAAACCACAAGAACAAGAACAAGAACAGGCATTAAGAAAGAAAAAAGAAATGAGGTGAAGATAATATAATGAAAATAAGGTTACCGCTGTCGCCGATAAAGAGAAGCTTTATGAGGTAATCATAATCGACTCTAGCTCTCGCTAGTGGAGCAGCCATTGAAATTAAAATCAAAATTCTTCGTCGCTGTCATCATTTCCTCAATCTTGCATTCCTCTTCTTCTGTTACTTGCAATTCATCAATCACAAGGTGTGCGAGGTTTGTGGAGAGAGGTTGAGGATAATCATCTTCAATCAGAATTGAAAAGCAGTGGTTTCTTCTTCGAATTAGAGCTTCGATTTGAAAAGTAGTGGTGAACCCTAATCGCGTAGGAAGTAGAGAAAAGGAACAAAGAAGATCAGAAAGGTTGAAAAAAAAAATTAAGTTACCATTAAATTGATTTGAGCGAGAGCAACTTAAAATGGAAAGCTCACGAGCTTTCTTCATCAATCTGATTTTTCTTTTGCAGTTGATTAGCTTCAGTAGGAGAAAACACGGAAAGCGCCGATAAAGCCATTTTTGAAACATAAAAAAACGCTCGGCCAAAAATGAAAAGAGGAAAAAAAAAAGTGTGTTGGACCATGAAAGAAACTAGGTTGGTCAAACCGGCTATTTTTTGAAAATTCCTCTAATATATATATATATATCACGTACTTCGCATGTGAATAAAAAAATTTTTAGACGCATAATATATAGTAAATAAACTATTAAACATATTATTATTATTATTATATTTTGAGAATTATTATTATTATTATTATTAAATAAAAGTTTTCAAAATAATAATGGTATTATTTCTTTATGTAACAATTTAATATTAACTTAATATAGTTTATAATTCATTGCAATTTTGATACATCTTTTATTTAAATAATTATATTATATTCTTTCAATATTTTTTATAATTAATTTTTTCAACTCTAAAACTTATTTCATATAAAAAAAATATTATGGTCATAATTAATCATAGGAAAATAAAAAATTATTAGTTTTTTTTAATAAAAAATTAAAAAATGATAAAATTTATATTTTCTTTATATTATAATTTATTAAAATTTTAGTAAATTTTTTATTTGAGCTATGACACTTTATTTCTTCAATATTTTTAATATTTATACTTTTATTTACTCAAAAATTAATTTAATATAATTTTTTAAGTTCAATTAATAATTAATTTAATTAAAATAGAAAAAATATATTTTTAACAAAATTGCTACTAAAATTTTAATTAATTCAATTTTGTTAGAGATAAAATTATAGAAGTTAATCTAATTATATACTTTCAATTAAATTAGAATTTTATGTTAATTAATTTCATTTTTGTTAGAGGTAAATAGAAGTTAACTTAATTAGAATAGAAATGTACTTTCAATTAAATTAGAATTACATTTTAATTACTTTAATTTAATTTAATTTTGTTAGAGATAAAATAAAAGTTAACATAATTAAAATAGGAAACATACTTTCAATTATATTAGAATTATATATTAATCTATATCTATATATATATTAAATGCTAAGCTCCAAAGTCATTCAGCCCAAATTTTGACACGTACCACTCCTCATAATTCAGTATTTAGCTTTAAACGCTTATGTGTTGAATTCTAAAAATTCATATTTTTTAATTAAAAAATATAAATATTTTATTTTAGTTAAAACACTATAATTCTATTCCATCTAAAATATCTCTCTCCTACCCCACCAAAAATTATGTTTTCTATTTCACTTAAAACACGTCTCATCTATTCAACCATAAATACATATTTCTCTTCTATTTATTTAACGTAAATTCTACTATTTGATTCAATATCTTTGAATTTAGTCTTTTTCTATTTTTCTGTTATTCATATTAAAAAATAAGGTATGTTTTTCTCTACTAAAATAATTTTTTTTATTTTTTATTTTATTGTGATTATATATTCTGTTAATTTTGAAATAATTTTGTTGTTTTTATTTTTGTTGGAATGTGTTGTTACGATACTTGAAAGCTGCAAGACGAGGGGTATTGGCTCTTCTTGCTGGTTAGTATACAAAGATTTATCGAATTGTACAGCTAATCAATGCTAATTAGTGTGCATCCAATAGTTTTGTTAGTCTGTTTGAAAATATTGATGTTATAATTATATTTGATTTTCTTAATATTTTTTCTTTTTTATTCTCAAATTTATATTTTTTTCTCTTTTTGAAACCCTAACTCTCTAATGATGTAGCATCATATGCTCAAACAACACGTCATCCTCAATATAATTATAAAAATGATTGCTTTCAGTAGTTATTTTAAATTTGTCTCCAAGTGTATTGATTTTTATATGATATTTTATTATAGTTTATGATTAGCTAATTGTTTGGTTAAATTTGATAATTTAATTTAAGGACAATTTTGTTTCATTTATTTTAGTTTTCATCTTATTATTCATTTCATTATATTTACTTTAATTACAATTGTTATTTGCACATTAATATATATATATATATATATATATATATATATGAACTTTAAAATATATATTATTCACAGTCAGCGCGTTGACGACTAGTTAATTTAATTTTTATTAGAGATAAAATAGAAGTTAATCTAATTATAATAGAAAATATACTTTCAATTAAATTAGAATTTTTGTTAGAGATAAGATAGAAGTTAACCTAATTAAAATAGGAAACATACTACTTTCAATTATTTTAGAATTATATTTTCAATAATTTAATTTTTAATAGAGATAAAATAGAAGTTAACCTAATTAAAATAGAAAATAAACTTTCAATCAAATTAAAATTATATTTTAATTAATTTAATTTTACTTTAATTAGTAAATGACTAAATTATCCAATTTTTATATAATAATAAGTGAATACTTTTATGTAATTTTGCCTGCTCCTTTCGTGTATATATATATATATATATATATTAAATGTTGAGCTCCAAAGTCATTAAGCCCAAAATTCAACAAGCATATATCCTCATAATTCAGCATTCACTCTAAGTGTTTGTATGTTAAATTATTAAAATTTACAATATTTTTCTTTAAAAAATATTAAAAATCATTTTTCCTATAGAACTGTATTGTATTTGTATTCCATCCATCCGCTTAAAAAGGTATTGTATTTGTAGTCCATCCTTCTCCTCTTCTCCTTCTTCCGCGTCCCTGCATTATTGTAAAGGTATTTTTCTACTCTTGTGTTTCCAATTTATTAATTTTTGACATCCATTAATGGAGGAAATAGGCCTATACTATAATAAAATAAAGTACACCGTCCTTGTTCTAACTATCGCAACCCACTTTTCAAGCTGTTGGTGACGTTAACAACAAGTTATATCTTTTGATTATTAGTTGGTTCAATTACAGAGGGTAGCCAAAATTTTTGTGCATGGAGGCAAGTTTTTTTAATGCGAAATCAGATGCAATAATAATTGATTCATTAAGTCCATAATTTAACAAGTGTTTATCTTAATATTTGAGTGTTCACCTCTAAAAACTATTGTGTAACTCTATTAAAAATCCTATTTTTTATAAAAAATGTTGAGCTCTAAAGTCATTATGTCCAAAATTTGACTAGTATTTATGTTAATATTTGAGTATTGACCCCCTAAAAACTAATGTGTAACTCTATTAAAAATTCTATTTTTTAAAAAATAAAAAATAAAAAATATAATATTTATTTATTTTTTAGTATTATTTTCTAACTAAAACACTATTATATATATCTCAATAATTCCCAAAATTTAATCATATTAAAAATCCTATTACATTATTATCTTATCTATTTAGCTATCTATATCCACATTCAGTATATATAAAATCCTATTATATTTCTATTTCATGTAAAGTCATTTTGTTTATTGAATCACAAACTTTTTTTCCCTATTCTAAGAGGAGTAGGTGATTTTCCTTTGTGAGGAAGCGAGTTTTAGGGTTTTACTTATGAGAAACGGATAATGAATCAAATTATGGAGGGAAAGAGAAATTGACAAAGAAATAGGAGCTGAATTTCTGATTCCATCTGCACTTTATAATTGGTTGGCCACATGTCTTAATCGACAATATCCATGGCAATTTATTAAAATAAGCAATTTTTTTTAAAAGGGAAAATCTTTTCAAAAATATGTTACAAAATACGAAAGGAAAAGAAGCAAAAATCTGAGCTTTTGCAAGTAAGAGGACTCTCCTTAAAAATTTTAGTTTTGTATTTTTCAGGATTAAAGAGACTCTTCCATATATATATATATATATATATATATTTTGATCTCTAAAGTCATTAAGTCCAAAGTTTAACAAGTGTTTATCTTAATATTTGAGTATTCACCCCTAAAAACTAATGTGTAACTTTATGAAAAATTTTATTTTTTTTAAAAAAATGATGAGCTCTAAAGTCATTATGTCCAAAATTTGACAAATATTTTTGTTAATATTTGAGTATTGACCCCTAAAAACTAATGTGTGATAAAAAAAAATATAATATTTATTTAGCTTTTAGTATTATTTTCTAACTAAAACACTATTATATATATATATATATATATATATCTCAATACTACCCAAATTTTAACCATATTAAAAATCCTGTTGCACTCTTATCTCATATTTAACTATCTATATCTACATTTTGCGTATAAAATCCTATTATCTTTCTATTTCATGTAAACTCATTTTGTTTATTCAATCACAAACCTTTTTCTCTATTCTAAGAGAAGTCAGTGATTTGCCTTTATAAGGAGACGAGTTTTAGGGTTTTACTTATGAGAAACAGATAATGAATCAAAATATGAAGGGAAGGATAAATCGACAGAGAAATAGGAGCTAGTTTTCTGACTCCAACTGCACTTTATAACTGGCTAGCCATGCGCTTTAATCAGCAATAGTCCATGGTAATTTATTAAAATAAGGGATTTTTTTAAAAAGGGAAAATCTTTTAAAAAATATGTTACAAAATAGGGAAGGAAAAGAAGCATAAGTCTGAGTTGTGCAAGTAAGAGCACTCTCCTTAAAAAAATTTAGTTTTGTATTTTCTGGGATTGAAGAAAATCTTCCATAATCTATATTTATATATATTAAATGATGAGCTCTAAATTCATTAAGTCCAAAATTTAGTAAGTGTTTATCTTAATATTTGACTATTCACCCCTAAAAACTAATGTGTAACTCTATTAATTTTTTTTTTAAAATATTGAGCTCTAAAGTCATTAAGTTCAAAATTTGACAAGTGTTTAATTTAATATTTTGAGTATTCACCTTAAAAACAAATGTGTAACTATAGGCGGCGAGGTTTAGCGCGCGCCCAAGTGTAGGCAACCACGATATTGTGTGGGCTCAAGGCCCATTAGGAAATACGAAATAGGTCTAAAAGCCTAATTGGAGATGGAGTCGCCACTAGAATAAAAGCTGGGATACACTTGTACGGCAACAGGATTTTGCAGAGGTTCCCAGAAGCCGTCGTTAGAGAACGGGTTCAGAAATTAGGTATGGGCGTTTGAATGCCCACCCGACCTTGCGATCGGCATCCGTTTATGTTTTATTACCCTTAATTATTCGCTTATTTCTTTATTTACATGCAAATTATAATTACCTTCAACCAATTTGTCAAATTTTACATTTAGGCTCAAGTTTGCACATTAATCCAATTTCATGCGTTTAGTCCTGACATTCATAAAAAAAAAATAATTTACAACCATTCATTCCAAATAAATGGGGAAAGGATTAAGGATTACAATGCTTTGCTTCAAATAAAAGAGAAATAAACAAAAAATATACTAAGAATAAACCATAATATACAGATAATAAAAGGAAAATAAACCAAAAATATACTGAAAATGAACCGTCATAAATCCTCTCAAGAACTAATTAAGAGGAATTAATTCCCTTAAGTCGCAAAATCATTCCAAGTTTCTGCAATGAACACAAGTTAACCTCCTAAAAAAAGAAATTCTACAAAATAAAACATAAAGTTAGTTTGTGGATCGAATTAAACGCAAATAAACAAGAGAAGGAAAACATATAAGCACTCACCTAACCAAATGCTAAAGCAAAGCAATCATGCATGATAAGTGAAGAATGTACAGAACATAGACCCTCATAGAAAGCATGCAAAAATAATTACAAAAGAATACTAAGACAAGGCTGCATCGCCTTGTCGGAGTGGCGATCGCCTCTTGACAGAGAGGCGTTGCCTCTTGACCAAGAGACGATCGCCTCTCAGCCAGGCTCTACTATACTAACAGGTTTTCTTTACTTCTACGTAAAGCAAAGAAATCACAAACAGGCAGCTAAGATCCTACAAGGATACTAAATATTCTCAGATCATTATGCTATTGATATAACACCAGAAATACAAAACAATCAACAATCTAGAGAGCAATAAATAAAAGAAAAGTAACTCTATGTAAACCAAGAACTCAAAAGCTTAAAGAAAGGAGCTCTTACTGATCAAATCAAGTTTGATGTCCCTAACTTGGCCCTCAGAAGCTGATTGTGGATTGAACCCTCCTTCAAATGCAAGAATTCCTACTTCCTCTTCAAGAACAAGCCTCTCCTAGTAAAAATCCCCTCTTCCTTCAAGAGGAACCCCCTCTCTTCTACAAGAATATTTCTCTTCTTCTCTCTTCTGTATTTTTTAGTTCCCTTAGTTGCTAAGCTTCCTCCTTAGAATTGCTAACCCCTTCTCTCTTCCTTTTTTCCCCTATTTAAGCTCTTAAGACACCCATCATAACCCTACTCTCTTTCCCATCATCACCTTACCTTCTAGCCCCTCTCTTTTGCCTAAAAAATGGACTTATTCACACGTAGTTGTTGCAGAGTAAGGTCAGGTGGGGCCACCTACTTACTGTCATTGACATGCTGCATTTAATGCAGCAGCAAATGGGTTGTTAAAGAGGCGATCGCCTCTTCGAGGAAGTGATCGCCTGTTGACCCTCCTGGTCAAGAGGCGATCGCCTTCTGCTGAAGAGGCATCGCCTCTTCAGCCCTCAGGCTAGGGTTTGAATATTGGGCCATGGGCTTGGGCTCGGTTCTGCGTACTAAATGGATTTGGGCTTGCCTTATCAGGCTTGGGCCTATTCAAAAAAATTTTTGGATTTCTCTTGCATTTGAAGATCGAACTTTCATCATTGGACTTCTGTTGTGGTCCGATCAAATCAAACATCCACAGTACGTCCCCTATCGCGGGCCTACCGAACCGGGTGTCTATAGTTTGCCCCCTTGATTTTTCGAAAAACCGCACTTGTGCATTCAAATTTTTTGAAAAAGCAACATGCACAACACAAATAAAAGAAACAACAAATGACATACCTCATTCCCGAGTTTCACTTGAGAGGCGAATTCTTCAGTTTGAAACATAACTGTGATCATAGGGTTTCCTAGCCTGAAAGGTCACTTAATAACCGCGGACTTCAGGGATTCAAACCCGAACAGTCATCTCATTAACTATGATTTTCGGGAACTCTATCAAGCCCGACTTATCACTTACGGGAAACTCATGCTGTCATCCTCAGATTTTCCTGGTCCGAGAGGCAGTCCCTAATATTCTGATACCCAGGAACTCGGTCAAGCCCAGTATACCGATTCTTATAAATGGGAAACACATGTCGTCATCCTCGGGTTTTCTTGGCCTAAGAGGTAGTCCCTCAATTGAAACAATTATCAAAGAAAATTCACAGCTTGTCCCCGACTATCGGGCCGACCAAACAGGAAAAAATGAAAATAATAATTAATAATAATTATTATTATTTTAGCATAAAAGGAAAAAACCCTTTTCCTTCCTTCACTTTTCCTTTTCTCCTTTCTTTCTTTTCTTTTCCTTTTCTTCCTCTTCCTGCGCTTTTGCATTTTTAAACATGGACGCTGAGAGGACTTCGCCCCTTCCACCATGGGACCTCATTCCTCCTGCCGTACGTGCCCCACGCAGTCTCGGGTTCACGAGAGGAGACACGATTCCTCTCATGGCAAATTTAGGGACTCACATTTGCTCTACGACGTCCGGAGAGGTTAGTACCCCAAACTTTCCTTATTTTTCTGTAAAATTTCACTGGGTTAGGAGTAATGTATGTTTAATCATCACTTAGGACTAGAAACATGAGTGAATGCATGATTAAATAGTTTATTTAATCAAAATTTCTAGAACAGAGTGGTTCTTCACATCGTAGAGAGGAGGCAATCGCCTCTTGACAAAGCGACGATTGTCTCCTTTCCACTGCAAAGGCGATCGCTTCCTAGATAGAGGCGATCGCCTCTTTAGAAGAGACATTCGTCTCCTTTTTCACATAGAGGCTTCACCTCTTTGTCAAGAGGTGATCGCCTCTTTGCAAGAGTCGATCGTCTCTTGGACAAGAGGCGATCGTCTCTTAGCCAGACTCGCCCGCACTCTGTTTTCTTTCTTAATTTCAAATCATCTAAATGACAGTATACTAATTTAACTTCCTTGATTTTCTTTCTGCAGCATGATGCACAGACGTTTAAGGGCGCCGAGAATTTTCACGAAGCTCAAGTCTTCTACAATGAGCTCACCGACGACTAGAAGGACCGGATTCAGGACACCGGCTTTGAGGACTTCGTTCTTTCTCTGCCAGAGGAGAAGGGGAAGACAGATTACCAACCTCTTCACGCACTGATGGAGAGGTGGTTTGACACGACTCATACTTTCCACCTCATATTCAGAGAGTTGACACTGGACCCTGTCTCCTTCATTGCTATTATGGGGATTGCATGTGTCGGGGACCCTATTCCTTTTGACACGAGCCTCCATCATACGAGTCTAGACACAGTCGCCTACGTCGAGCGCCTTCTTGGCGTGGTCCCCGATATGAAGGGGACCCATAAGATCAAGCTGGACTCGATCCGGAGCCACTATACCCGGGAGAGAGCTGTGGTGATGACCTCTCATTGAGAGATTGATCAGGTGGTGTGGGCTTTCCTGCTTTATCTTCTCGGTACCACTTTTTTTACTGACACGGCCAGCTCTTTTAACTTTATATTCTCCATGCCCCTCCGAGACTTGGATCTGGTGGCTACTTATGACTGGGGCAGCTGTGCTCTAACATACCTCTACCGTAGTATGGATGAGGTAGTACGTGGGGCGAAGAGATTCTGCTGCTTCTGGCACGCCACTATGGTACTTCCCCTTCTCTTAGTTTTCTTCAAAAATTTTATTACTATTTATTGATGAATTTCCTTCGCAGGTCTGGGGACTAAAGTTGGAGCTGATCGCTGGGATATCCCAAGTTACGGACCATTTTCCAACTATCAGGAGGTGGGGCGCCAGCCATGTCTTGAAGAGGCATCTATCTCGTGTGCACGTCCATCGGGAGCGATTGAACTCCCTGACCCCTGAGGCGATACCTAAAACAACAGAATAAACTCTTTTTAGTATAATATTAACTTCATTTACTTGCCTGTTACATTTTTACAGATGCGGAGTGATCCATGGGGTCTAGAGAACAGGTGGAACCCTGAGATAGTGCGCTCTAAACCTCTTTCCTTACAGAGGGTTCTACTCCGAGGTCCCGGCTTCTGGGTTTGGTATCTTGGCGAGAGAGTCTACAACTAGGGTGGAGGTCCCCGAGTGAGACATGTCCCTAAGTCTCCCCCTAGACTCTTCTTCTGGATGCATGAGCTGATGGGAGCAGAGCTAGATTGAGCCGTTGCTGGAGAGCTGGCTATAGATCATACTGTGCAATTGAAAAGCTGGTACTTGGATTTCGCCCGTCACTCATCTCTTGCAGCGAGTGCCTTTGGTTATCGGTTCCACCTCTTAGGTATGCTTTTAATTTTTATCTCACTTCCCTTTAAGTTACCAGATTCTGATAACTTTCATTTTCAGGCTATGCCTACCAGCCCTATAGCTCGAGCTAGACCCCAGGCACAAGAGAGGGAGCAGCAGAGACCTCACCTTGATCCCAGTGCAGGGGGCACTTCGGCCGCAGCTAAGTAGAGCAGACCTCCTACTGGCCCTTCTAGCTCTTCATCTCGAGTGGTGGTCAGCAGTCTCGTCTACATTCTTGATCTCCTAGTGCATTGTTGGGTGCCTCCCGGGGAGCTGTCTCATCAGATCTTGAGCCTGGATGAGAGTCTCGAGCCCGCTTGCACTCTTGAGGGTGCCACTGATGTGAGTCCATCTTAAACCTGTTCTCTGGATCATTCTTGATACATTTGTTAGCGCTGATCACTTTGTTGATAATGCAGATTCCATTAGAGTAGGGTCAGTATATGTACAGACTAATTAAGGCTCAGAGGGACTACATGTTGGAGATCACCCAACAATGGAGGGTAAGCATTCTTCCTATGTCTATATGTATGCATGTGTGTATGATTTTTCTTACCTTGCATTCACATGCATAGGATCGGGATGCGGTGAGCCAGGCGAGGATTACCGCCCTTGAGCATCAGGTCGAGGTCCTTCAGATTAATGAGGATGAGGACGAGGATGCTAAAGACGGAGGTGATGGAGAGGGTCAGACCGCTGGCGTTTAGGGCGTCGGAGGTGATACTGAGGAGGGAGGGAGTTCAGAGGACACTGAGTAGGGTGCCTATAGTTTAGGACTTCCCTTTTTTGAGATATACATTTATACACTGATTGGTTCTGATGTTCAGAAATTACTTTTACATACATTCATTCATTTTTTATATATAGACTGGATACTTGCCAAACTAATTTCAATCATCCACCATTTTAGAAACAATTGAATGTCTTTTTATGCACAATTTTTCTTCAAATAGCTGAATTCCATATCTACAGTCGAAACCATGCAATTTCCCAAAATATCTCCCTTTGTCTTCCGGTGAAGAGGCGATCGCCTCTTGATCGCCTCATCACTATTCCTACAGTCCCCTTAAAAACCTAATTTCCTCATTTCTGCAGCTCACTCTTCATATCTTCCTTTCGTCTTCAACCTCCATTTTCTCTCTCCAAACAGTACCAAAACCCCCAAAAATGATTGAAAGAAGCCTCAAACGACTACAATCAATCTTGAAAAGCCTAGATGGCGGATCATGGCCAAACTGGAGCCGTTTCACTTATCAGTCTTTAAATCACTACATGCTAGAAAAATCAATTTCCCTTTCCTCCATGCTATACCTCACTTCTAGGACCCTCAGAAACATGTTTTTTGGTTTAATACAGTAGAATTATGCCCCCTGCTAGAGGAATTCGAAACTATACTAGGTTGTAACATGGATTCCACTTGCCAGCTTGCAACCCCTAACCTTGGAATTCCGGATCCACACTCTATCCAGTATCAAATGGCTCAGATGTTCGATCTTCCACCCCAGTCTTCAGCTCACTGCATTCTCAGCTCTGAAATCGAGTTGGAATCCTTTCTTGAGATTATTCTGAATGTAGACATGAAAGAAGTTTACTGGCCTCATATGACGGCCCTCTGTTTGTATATTCAATTTTTGCTTGTTTCCCTTTCTGGAAATTGTGACTTGAAAATCCTCCACATCCTGGGTCAAGTGGAAGCAGGATTCAACCCATTCCCTCTCATCCTAGTAGAAACCATCATCGGACTAGACAACTTCACATCAACTAAGCGATTCACTGGGAGTCCGCTGTTATTAGAGGTTAGTCTTCTTGTATTGCCTCCACATTTCGTCATTCTGTCATTTTCAAGGATTCCCTTTATTTCTCTCACAGATGTGGCTCCATGAGAAGCTAGGATTGCTAGAACCTCCCCAAGACACTGTGCGCTATAGAGCCAAGCATTGTAGAACTAGAAAGCTGTATCCCATACCTAAAGTTGTCCGAGGTTGGTTGTCAACATTCCTTGATACTCTGATCCGATGGATGTGTCCATGGTGGAGATTGCAACACGTGACCTTTCGCTCTTACACCTACTGTGTTCCTATGGTTGGCCTTCATTTTGCTATATTCTACAATCATGCATGTCTTTGCCGTCAGTATAGGCAGAAACAATCAATCCCGGAGCTCGTACACTAATTTGAACTAGGACCCCTTTCTCAAAATTTTTTAGACAACTCGACTGCTACTTGGCCTCGAAAGACCCTTCATAGGAATATAGGCTATAACAGAGATCCATCCACTGATGACCAGTACAAGGCGTGGGTTCAATTGCCACAGACAGAAAAAGATGAGTTTATTAAAAATAAAAGGGCGAGAGAGTTGCAAGCATCGAGTGCTCAGAATGTTTATCAAAAGAAAAGGAGACAAAATTAGATTATGCACTAAGTTATCATTTCCCTTTTGTTAGATAGAGTTTCCTTTTGTAGTTAAACAATTTGTGATAGACACTTAATGCAATGATTAACAATAATTAGAATAATCTGCTTCATTTAATTCAAGCACAATATGCATATACATTTTGCTTCTGACATATCTCATGTCGTTAGTTGGCTTACCCTTGTAAGTTTTCCAACTAACCATTTTTCACTCTCTCTCTCGTTTTACATGTCCTTAACTTTTGCCTGGACCGCCTCTTTTAAGGATTTTAATCCAGCATGACCTTTTTATTTTTTTTCATTTTCTAGTCTCTAATTTTTGCCTAGACAACCTAGTTTGCGAGGTTTTCTCCCTAGCGAGACTCTTACAGAAAGTACTTCTTCAGCTTGTCAAGGTTAATGGGCTCTATGAACTTATTCCCTTCCAGATCAGATATAATAGCAGCGCCCTTGGAGAATAGTTTCTTTACCAGATATGGACCTTCCTAATTTGGCTTGAACTTACCCCGCAGGTCGGTCATGATCGGCTTTGTGAGCTTCAACACTAAATCGCCCTCTTTAATCTTCCCCGGCTTGATTTTCTTATTGTAGGCTCATGCTATCTTTTTCTGATATAGCTGTGAATGATACATGGCCTTCATCATTTTCTCATTTAGCAATGTGAGTTGCGCTAAACGGCTCTCCACCCATTGATACTCGGGAATTTTAGACTCCAAAAGAACCCTCAATGATCAAATCTCAACCTCTACTGGTAGTACAACTTTGCATCCATACACTAAGGAATACGGAGTGACTCCCATTGATGTTCTAGCAGTAGTCCTATATCCCCACAGTGCAAATTGTAAATAGTCCACCCAATCCTTATAATTCTCCAGCATCTTAGCCAAGATCCTCTTCACATTCTTATTTGTGGCTTCTACTGCACCATTCACTTGTGGTCTGTATGGAGATGATCTATGATGCTCAACCTTGTACTCTTTTAACAAAGCGGTCGTTTTTGCTCGAAATTGAATGCCGTTGTCAGTGACAATATGATGAGGGAATCCATATCGGCAAATTATGTTCTTTTCAATAAACCTTACAATTTGTTTTGACCCGACAGTAGTATACGACTCTGCTTCAACCCATTTGGAGAAGTAATCAATGGCCACCATGATGTATCGATGATCGTTTAATGCCTTCGGTCTTACTTCCCCTATGATGTCAATTCCCCAAACTGCAAACGGCCATGGAGAAGTCATTCCTTGTAGTTCCATCGATGGCAAATGTCTGACATCACCATAAGCTTGACAGTTATGGCATTTCTTTACAAACTTGACACAATTTATCTCCATGGTCAGCCAGAAATATCCTCGACGAGCTATCTTCTTTCCCAAGACCGTCCCATTCATATGTGGCCCACATACTCCTTCTTGCACTGCCTCTATGAGTTTATGAGCTTCATCTTTATCAACGTATCTCAAGTGGACCCCAGTTGGCATCCTCTTGTACAACATCCCATTATAGCTGATGAACTACCATGACAACATTCTCAAAGACATTCTATCTTTCTTTCCTGCATCTTCAGGGAACTGCCTCGTCTCTAAATACCACTGCAGGTTATAGTACTAAGGCCTTTCAGCAGCATCTAGTGGCATTACTCTTATTTCTTCAAAGCAAGGGTATCGGGATTTTGCTAGAACTAAAGGCTTGACCTCCGTCCGTTCTCCACTTTCGCATATAAAAGCCAATATAGCTAGGGCATCCGCTATCTAATTCTCTTCTTTTGGGAGATGAACAAATCTGCACTGAGTAAAGGACAGTGAAATAGTAGCCAAATAATCGCAATACAGATGCAGCTTGTCTTCTTTTACCTCCCACTCTTTAGGAGCTTGTTTCACAACCAGCATGGAATCCCTATATATAATGACATCTTCTTCCCCCACACTATGCAGCACTTCCAGACCAAAAATACAAGCCTGATACTCGGCTTGGTTGTTTGTTACCTTAAACTCGAGCCTTTTAATCATTGGGATCATTTCTCCTTTTGGCGTGATTAGGATTACATTGATACCCGCTCCCTAATTGTTGACTGCTCCGTCTAAATACATTTTCCATCCCTGAACTTCTATTGCCACCAAATGTTCATCAGTAAACTCCAATTCCCATTCTTGTTCGTCGGCTATAGGATTCTGAGCCAAAAAGTCTACTACTGCTCTCCTCTTCACTACCTTCTTCGCTATATAGTCTATGTCAAACTCAGTGAGTAGAACGAACCACCTAGCCAGTTTTCCCATGAGTGACGGCGTCTGTTGAAGGTATCTTAGAGGGTCATGCTTAGAAACTGCTTATATCCTATACGATTGGAAGTAGTGGTCGAGCTTTTTTGTTGCCCAAATCACAGCTAAGCATGTCTTCTCCACCAGACTGTAGTTGGCCTCGTATTGCAACAGCTTTTTACTTAAGTAATACGCCGCGTATTCGACCTTCCCTTCACTTTCTTGGGCTAACATCGCCCCTATCTTATCCTTCTCAATTGCTAGATAAAGAATCAAAGGTTTACCTGGTTTCGGCGGCTGCAAAATCGGAGGGTTCATCAAGTAAAATCGGAGGGTTCATCAAGTAATTCTTAATAGCTTCAAAAGCCTGTTGACACTTATCATCCCAGATTACTGGTTGATTCTTCCTCAGAAGTTTAAAGATCGGCTCGCAAATGGCAGTCAACTTGGCTATGAACCTACTGATGTATTGTAGTCGCCTGATAAATCCTCTGACTTCCTTTTCCGTTTTGGGGACAGGCATTTCGTGGATTGCTTTGACTTTATCTGGATCCACTTTTATTCCTTTCTAGCTAACGATGTGCCCTAGCAGTTTCCCAGACGTTACCCCCAAAACACACTTCTTCGGGTTTAGGATGAGATTATATTTCTCTGCCCTTGCTAGGAATTTATCCAGAGCCTCAAAATGGCCTTCTCTGGTTGTAGACTTTACCATCATATCATCAACATACACTTCTATCTCTTTGTTGATCATGTCGTGTAATAAGGTAGTGGCCATCCTATGATAAGTAGCTCCTGCGTTCTTTAACCCAAACGGTATTACCGTATAACAGTAGATGCCCCACTCAGTGGTGAATGATGTTTTAAGCTTATCAATCACTGCCATCATGATCTGGTTATATCCTGAAAAACCATCCATAAAGGAGTACATTGCGCTGGAAGCCGCACTATCGACAAGGGTATTGATATGTGGCAATGGAAAGTTGTCTTTCGAGCAAGCTTTGTTTAAGTCTCTATAGTCCACGCACATTCTGACCCTTCCATCTTTCTTAAGGACTAGGACTATATTTGCTAACCACTGAGTGTCCTCTACTACCTCCAGAAATTTTGCCTTCAGCTGCTTCTCGACTTCTTCTTTGACCAAAAGAGCCCATTCTGGTCTTAACCTTCTTTTCTTCTGCTTTATTGGTGAAATATGAGGATACGGAGGGATCCTGTGCTCCACGATTTCCCTATCAATACCTGGCATGTCTTCGCAACCCCAAGCAAATACTTCCTATCTTCTTTTTAGCGTTTCTTTTATTTTTTCACTCTCATCATGAGTTAAATCAGAAGCAAGCAATATATTTTTAGGGTTATCATTTGTGCCTAGATTAAATGATTCAGTTTGAGTGGAATTAGTGTCAAACATATGCATGAAATGATCATCACAAGCAGAATAACCATTGGGAAACACATCACACAAATAAGCAAAGTCAGACTTCATTGCATTCATTTTGGAAAAGAAAAAGTCATCAGTTTCAAATAAAGTAGCAAGAGAAACATCGAAGTCATCATAGAAAAGATCCATGATGGAATCCTGGATATAGGTTTCAAGATCCAGCTCCTCGTTCAGACCATCGATGTCTTTTACTTCCGGAGCAGCAACGTCCTCCTCAGGTTCTTCCTCATCCACTATCAGCTCTTTCAAAGGGACATTCACAGTATTAGCCTTCTTCACCCCATTCACATACTCGGCGAAGATCTTAAACCTTGGAATTACTTCTCCAGCCATCAAAAGGGGTTCGGGAGTCCCATTATATGGATAACCGGTGCCTTCCTTCATAAAAGTCTCTCAAAATGTCTTTCTCTTATATTCCACTTTCTCCTTCTCGAGTTGATCACAAATCTTAAGTTCTTCCTCAGGATTATCACCTCTGTCATATCCTACCCCGTGCTGTAAAATCAGTGTTTCTTGTTCCACATATCTTGGCATACCCTGCTGATTCTTTCCCAATCCCATGCCAGGAAGGAAGTCCATATTACGCATCATACCCAAGACCTTCTCACTCATCTCAGCTTCATAAATCATACAAACTTCAAAGCTAGGGCTTATGGGGATCTCCTTAGGAGCTAGCTTTAGAGCAGCTACAGTTGCCTCAGTTTTTGCTGAGATGGTGACAACATTAGCCTCATGTGGAAACTTTATCTTCTGGTGAACGGTGGATGGCACACCACCTAGAGGATGAAACCAAGGCCTTCCCAACAGAATAGCAAAGGTCACGGGAATGTCAATTACATGTAAATCGACCCAAGCCTCGATTGGTCCCGTTTTGACCAATGCTCTGAATGTCCCTTCCACATTCCTTCTTGTATCATCATAAGCCTTTATAATCACTTCGGAAGGCTTCAGGTCTGCTACAGTCAACCCCAACTTTGGTAAAATTTTCAGAGGGCACACGTTAATGGCAGAATTGTTATCCACCATTACTCAACAAGTTATCTTTCCTTTCACCTCGGCTTTGATGAATAAAGCCTTGTAGTGGTCCCTTCCTTCCAAAGGTAGACCGTCATCAGAAAATACAATGGTTCTTGAAGGAGTTTCCATTAATGAACCGATAATTTATTGAGGTGTATAGCCCATAGAGATCTTCCTCTTGTCCAAAGCCAGGACCAGTGCTTCCCTATGGTCTCTGGAATATATAAGTAGCTCCCAAACACTAGCAATAGTCTCTTCTTTCTTCAACTTTTCTTTTGAACTTTCTGCCTTTTCCAGTTCTGGTTCAACAAGTTTTATTTTCCTTTCTTTTCAACCTTCCCAACTGGCCGACTTGTTTTATTTTCCTCACCTTCCCATAAATTAATTTGTCCCTCATTTTCATCATTAGAGCTCCAGATGTCCAAAACACGTACTACAAACTCTAAAGGTTGCCCTTTCTGGTTTGGGTCTTTTGGTTCAGGTTTTGGTAACTCAGGAATGGTGTCAAGAAAGGAATTGAAGACTTGTTCCTCTATTAAGCCAGTATCGATCATGAGGACGGGCGCATTAGGTGGTGTAACTTTTCGGTAGTTGGATAAAGGGTTATTTTGTATATTTGACTTTCGGGTTTCAGGGTCGGTGATCTTACCCACATCAATCAGGTCTTGAATTTCATGTTTTAATCGGGCACAATTATTAGTGTTATGTCCGATGGTCTGGTGAAATTTGCAAAAGAGTTTTGGGTTGGCAATTGGCATAGGTTGTTGTGAAGGCAAAGGTCACAACAAATTCTTCTCAATCAGCTTTTTAAGAACTTTAGAAAAAGGTCGCCCCAAATTTGAGAACCTTCGAGGCTGTTTGACAGCGTTGATTTACACACTGCTGCTTGGTTGTCTGATAGCATCAATTTGCATATTACTGCTCGAACTAGCTCCATACTTGCCCCTAGATCTTCCCTCGAAAAATCTCTTCTCTTGGGCCAGATCTGACTCTTTCTAGACCCCAAACCTGTATAGTTCTTCAAAGTTGCGAATCCCAAGGTCTTTCAGCTTCCTAGACAGTGCTGGAATGTAGCCCTCTATGGCCAAATTAACTGATCCGACTCAGCAGGTCTGTGTCTTATTTGAGCCAACTTCCCCCTCCAACGAGTCAGGTAGTCAGCAAAAGACTCGTTGAACTTCTGTTTGGTATTTTGTAAATCTCTCAACGATATCTCCAACTGGACGTTGAGGCCATATTATTTCACAAATGCAGCACATAGTTCTTTCTAGTCAGATTGGACATGTGGTTCCAAAGTATAATACCAACGAATCAGAGCACCTTCTAATGACATAGGGAACTACTTGACTATTTGGGCTTTAGTCAACTCAGTAGCTTTCATGTTGCTTTCATGTTGCTTCAGGTGCAAATGTGGGTCCTCGGTCCTAGAGTACTTTTTCATGTCAGGAAATTTGAATTTCCGCGGTAAAGGATCATCGTCTTTATCCAAATTCAAATCAGTATAGTACATTGGAGCATCGATACCCTTCTCCCTCATCATCATCTGCATTTGGGTCATGGCTTTAGTCATGCTCTTGGCCTAGTCAGATTATTCCATATTCTATATCTAGCTTACATTTTTCCGACCTACCGGATCAGCTATCACTGTCATATCATCTTCTTCCCTCTCCCTTATTGGAATCTCAGTATCCAAATCGATCTGGCCGGACGGTTGCGCAGGTTGCTTTTCTCGGATCAACTTGGTTATTTCCCCCCATCATCTCCTTCATCATAGATCGGGTCTCAGCGAACACCTCATCTTTTAACTGTGCCCTAAAAGCCTCGGGATCAAAGCATCCTGCCATTACTGTTTCTGAATTTCTGACTAAGAGACTAGAATCAGAGCGGGTCCACATGGAAGAGCTTGAGGGATCTATAACTGCAAAACAACGGGTTAGAATTATGCATGACGTGTATGCATGATATGCAGGTCCATTTTATTATTTAAAACAAGAAAGAGAATAAATATGTCTAATTTACATATAGCAAAGAACAAAGTACAAAGCTTCAAAATGAATGATCTCCACCCTTATTCCTCCCACACATGTGTTCAATGGTGAGTTTCTTGCCCTAGGATTATTGGCCTGGGTTTTAATTATCAACAGGGGATAACAAAACTGACGTATGTGAGAAACCCTCAAAATGGTTCAAATAAGTGATGGATTCTCTAAATAAACTCCTAGTCTATCCTTAACGGGCCAAGAGTGACATCAAAGCCCCCTTTGTCAAGATCCATTTATAATGGGCCAGAAATGGGCATGAGAGGCCTATTTTGGCAATATCCACTAAAAATGGGTTAAAAGTGGGCATGAAAGGCCCATCTTGATAAGGTTCATTCACAATGGGCTTGAGTTTTATTTTGAGAACTCATCAAAGGGCATAAAACACATGCATTTGGAAAAATTTTCTAGGGGAAGTTGCTAAGTCACTACATGAGCTTGAGTCTCGGGTAGTAGGCTTCGGCTTCCATAACTATATACATCCATATACGTCTCCCCACTCAAGGGTCCAATCAACGTGGATAATACGTGTCGTGAGTGATAACAACCATATATTCCACCACTAGGTTTGAGTGAAACGTAGGTAGCAGAATAATGATTATTATTGGGTTAATAGGGACTGAAGTGCTCATTGTGTGCAAAAAGTGTAGTGAATGCAACAAGAATGCAAAAGAAATAAAAGAATAATTAGAGATTATAAATCACAAAATAGTTGGAATCAGTTTCTCTATCACCAGTGGAGTCGCCACTGTAGGCGGTGGGGTTTAGCACGCGCCTAAGTGTTGGCAACCACGACACTGTATGGGCTCAAGGCCCACTAGGAAATATGAAATAGGTCTAAAAGCCTAATCGGAGATGGAGTCGCCACCCGGATAAAAGCCGGGATACACTTGTACGACAACTGGATTCCGCAGAGGTTCCCAGAAGCCGTCATCAGAGAATGGGTTCGGAAACTAGGTATGGGCGTTTAAATGCCCACCCGACCTTGCGATCGGCCTCCGTTTGTGTTTTGTGTTTTATTACCCTTAATTATTCACTTATTTCTTTATTTACATGCAAATTATAATTACCTTCAACCAATTTGTCAAATTTTACATTTAGGCTCAAGTTTGCACATTAAGCCAATTTCATACATTGAGTCCTGACATTCATAAAAAAAAAATAATAATTTACAACCATTCATTCCAAAAAAATGGGGAAAGGATTAAGGATTGCAATGCTTTGCTTCAAATAAAAGAGAAATAAACAGAAAATATACTAAGAATAAACCATAATATACAGATAATAAACAGAAAATAAACCAGAAATACACTGAAAATGAACCGTCATAAATCCTCTCAAGAACTAATTAAGAGGAATTAATTCCCCTAAGTCGTAAAATCATTCCAAGTTTCTGCAATGAACACAAGTTAATCTCCTAAAAAAAGAAATTCTACAAAATAAAACATAAAGTTAGTTTGTGGATCGAATTAAACACAAATAAACAAGAGAATGAAAACATATAAGCACTCACCTAACCAATGCTAAAGCAAAGCAATCATGCATGATAAGTGAAGAATGTATAGAACATAGACCCTCATAAAAAGCATGCAAAAATAATTACAAAAGAATACTAAGACAAGGCTGCATCGCCTTGTCGGAGTGGCAATCGCCTTTTGACAGAAAGGCGTTGCCTCTTGACCAAGAGGCGATCTCCTCTCAGCCAGGCTCTACTATACTAACAGGTTTTCTTTACTTCTACGTAAAGCAAAGAAATCACAAATAAGCAGCTAAGATCCTACAAGGATACTAAATATTCTCAGATCATCATGCTATTGATATAACACCAGAAATACAAAACAATCAACAATTGAGAGAGCAATAAATAAAAGAAAAGCAACTCTATGTAAACAAAGAACTTAAAAGCTTAAAGAAAGGAGCTCTTACTGATCAAATCAAGTTTGATGTCCTTAACTTGGCCCTCAGAAGCTGGTTGTGGATTTAAGCCTCCTTCAAATGCAAGAATTCCTACTTCCTCTTCAAGAATAAGCCTCTCCTAGCAAAAATCCCCTATTCCTTCAAGAGGAACCCCCTATCTTCTGTAAGAACGATTCTCTTTTTCTCTCCTCTGTATTTTTCAGTTCCTTTAGTTGCTAAGCTTCCTCCTTAGAATTGCTAACCCCTTCTCTCTTCCTTTTTTCCCCTATTTAAGCTCTCAAGACACCCATCATAACCCTACTCTCTTTCCCGTCATCACCTTACATTCTAGCCCCTCTCTTTTGCCTCAAAAATTGACTTATTCATGTAGTTGTTGCAGAGTAAGGTCAGGTGGGGCCACCTACTTGCTGTCATTGACATGCTGCATTTAATGCAGCAGCAAGTGGGCTGTTAAAGAGGCGATCATCTCTTTGAGGAGCAATCGCCTTTTGACCCTCCTGGTTAAGAGGCGATCGCCTCTTCAGCCCTCGGGCTAGGGCTTGAATATTGGGCCATGGGCTTGGGCTCGGTTCTGGGTACTAAAGGGATTTAGGCTTGTCTTATCAGGCTTGGGCCTATTCAAAAGAATTTTCGAATTTCTCTTGCATTTAAAGATCGAACTTTCATTATTGAGCTTCAGTTGCGGGCCGATCAAACCGAACATCCATAGTTCGTCCCTTACCGCGGGCCGACCGAACCGGGTGTCTACAGTAACTCTATTAAAAATCCTTTTATTAAAAAATAAAAATATAATATTTATTTATTTTTTAGTATTATTTTCTAACTAAAAAAATATTATATATATCCCAACACTACCCAAATTTTAACCATATTAAAAATCCTATTGCACTCTTATCTCATCTATTAAGTTATTTATATCCACATTCCATATATATAAAATCCTATTATATTTTTATTTCATGTAAACTCATTTTATTTATTCAATCACAAAATTTTTTCTCTATTCTATTTGTATCACCCATTTATATTCTACCACAATCCTTTATACTTCTATTTCATGTAAAAATTTGATCGATCTCCAGGTAACATTTTTTAAATTTCTTTAAATGTTGTTGTTCTAGTTATATTATTGTTGCCTTCATTATTTATTTATACATCTAATTTTCAGATTAATTTCTACCAAAGGTAATTTTTTCTTCTTTTTTTCCTAGATTTTTAATGTTATTTCTCCAATTATATTTTTATTGTTTGCATGTTTATTTGAATATTTATTTTTTATTTTATGATTTAAATTTAAAATTAATTTGCGAAACTCATAATGGTGCGAGCATTTAACTTCTACATTTTTTTGAAAAGTAATTTTTAATTAAAATGAGTATAATTTTTAATTAAAATGAGTAACACAATATAATTATTATGTAAATTCATTTTGTTTAGATGTCAATAAAGCTTCCTCGTGAAGATGTTGGTTTCTGGTGTATAATTGCTTCTTCAATCTTCAATAAAAATTTCAATTTCGCTAATTTTTATTGAAATAAACTTATGATTTTTTTGTTTGTTTGTTTGTCAGTACCAAGGACTGCTTTAAGTCTTCATGAGCTCTCGTAAATCAGTTAAAGTAAAGGCAAAAACTGTCCTCACTATAAACAATTTAATTATTGAAATTCTTTTTTATAATTTCATGATAAAAGTGTAGGTTTTTGGTGTTTTTTTAATTTTTGATGTATCATTTATTATTTTTACTTTTTATTTATTTATTCAACTTTAATTATTGTTTATATTATTCTTTTATATAAAATATATAAATTTTAATTATAAATAAATAGATAATTTGTATTCCAATATATAAATAAATAAATAATATATTAAAACTTAAAATATAAAATAATTAATAACTATCCGTACAACGTGTGAATGCACGATTAGTTATTCTAGGAGGCAGAATGTTACAAATTAATTGTAATAAGTGTGCAATAAAAAAAGAGGCTGCAATTAACATCACAATAATGCAATTTAATTAATGCAACTGTAAACAATTTAAAATGTAACAGTTTTAAAATATGTAATGTTTAGAATTTAAAATCTATAATTTAAAATTTAAAATTTGTAATAGTAAAAGGGGAAAGTTACATAAAAAAAATCCTAACATTCTATACCACTTATAAATAATATCATAATTTAATTTTATTATCAATTTACTCACAATGTTTTAAAAGTTTGCATGATGTTGATGTTTCAGTTAGTAGGGCCCATTTTCTGACACATAGGACCTATAGAGGTGACTGGATTTGAGTAATTACGTATAGAACCCTAACCTTTATTAAACTTGTAAAATAAACTCTAACACAAAAATATTTAAATAATTTAAATTAAAAATTTTAAAAATTATTAAAAATTATTAGTTTTATAATATAAATAATATAAATAAGTGTAAAATTCAATGCTTTTTTATTAATAAAATATTCTTATATATTTAAAAAATTTATAAAAATTACAATACATCATTTATCATATATTTTAAAATTAAGAAAAGATTAAAATATGAAAATTCAAAAAAATACTAAAAAAGATAACATATTATTGGTAACTAATGAAATTATTTTTGAGATTAATTTCACTCCAATTTGATAATATAAATAAGTGAGAGATTCAATACTTTATTATTAATAAAATATTCTTAAATATTTAAAAATTTCATAAAGAAATATAAAAGATAGTTTAATACATATTTTAAAATTTAAAATATATAAAATATAACAAATTGAAAAAAGACATAAAAAAAAAGGAGAAACTATTATTGTTAACTAATAAAATTTTTTTGAGATCAATTCTACTCCAATTTGATAAAATTAAAACTATTTTATAAAAAAACAAAAACTTATTTTTATCAAATTAGAGTGAAATTAATCTCAAAAATAATTTCATTAGTTAACAATAACAATTTCTCCTCTTTAGTGTCTTTTTTTGAATTTTTATATTTTTATATTTTTATATATATTAAATTTTAAAATATCTGTTAAATGATGTGTTATATTTCTTTATGAAATTGGAGTGAAATTAATCTCAAAAATAATTTCATTAGTTTTCAATAGTAGGTAATCTTTTTAGTACTTTTTTTAATTTTCATATGTTTATATTTTCTTAATTTTAAAATGTATATTAAATTATGTGTTGTAATTTTTATAAAATTTAAATATATAAGAATATTTTATTAATAAAAAGCATTGAATCTTACACTTATTTCTATTATTTATTTTATAAAAATTATTCTAATAATTTTTATAAATTTTCAAATTTTAATTAAAATTCTTTAAATATTTTCTTTTAGAGTTCATTTTACAAGTTTAATAAAGGTTAGGATTCCATAGGTAAATACTCAAATCTAGTTAGCATATGTAAGTCCCACGTGTCAAAAGTGGGCCCACTAATGCACACATCAGTTGTCCATTAAAAAAATTTTAATGGATAATTAGTTTTGCACACATTTGAGACCTTGTGGGTAAAATTAATAGTAGAATTAAATTATGGTGTTATTTGTAAGTGGTATAAAAAGGTTAGAGCCGTGAAGGAAGTGAAATTCTAAATTCTTTGAAATTGTGGATTAAACTGAAAAAGAATAAGAATAAGGACTAAAAATATTTAATAGTATCCTTTTTCAAATAAAATTAAAATTTGATTATCAAAAGAAAATAAATTAAAATTTAGTATCCAATTGCAATAAGAGCATAGTTGGATGGCATCTAAAATATTTAACCCTTGTATACAAACAAAACTACATTATTTATATTTATGTTTTATATTTTGCTTAGGCAAAATCCATTTTTAAACCCTTAAACTTTAATTATTAAGCCTTATACTTTTATTTTTGCACACATTAAAGACATGCTTTAAATGGTTAGTCCCTAAACTTATTACAAGAGATCTAATTACCAAAATTTAAAAATTTTTACGCTTTAGTTCCCTTTTAACAACTATTGTTTAAATTGTATGCTTTGACGTAAAGATAATACGTATTTTCAATGCTAAAATCATATGATAAGTAATATATTATTTAACTAACTACAATAAACTCACAAAAAATCAGGTTTAGATGTATTTTTAATTTAATTCTGAATAAAAATAAATAATTTTTAAAATAAATTTACAATATTTAAAAAAAAAACCAATTAGATAGATTGATCGTAAATCATATATAGAATAAATTTATCATTGAAATTTAATATTATATCAATTTTTCTCATAAAATAAAGATGATATTAGTTAGAAAGGTACTAAAGTGTAAAAAAAAAGAAAAGAAACACATGATACTTAAAAGCCAAAAAAATCACATGATTAGTTTTACCAAAAGGCAAAACCACAGGGATCAAAATGATGACTTCACCAAAAATAAATTAAAGTTTTTTATTTATTGGAAATAAGAATATATATTTTGTACTTTAAATACATTAAAAAAATAAAATATTAATTTTTAATTGATTGAACAATTTTTAATAAAATTTATATAATACATTTTTCAATTTGTATTTAATTGAACTAAACTGATAAAATAAAAAACTTAAAATGCAGCGATTTGACTTGTCAACACAAGTTCATAGATGAAAAATTTTAAAAAAGTTATTAAGGTGTGCAAATATAAAAATATGAGAGTTCAATACAATAATTAAAATTTAAGGGCTCCATATAATAAAATATAAAATTTAAGTGCTTAAAAATGAGTTTTAACTTTTACTTACTATTATTTTTTAATATATTAAAATATTTTATAGCATAATAAATTAAAATTTATAAAAATATTAAGTTATAATCTCTGTAATGGGTTGGGTATGACTAGTTTAGTGATCAACATGCCAAGGTTGGAATCTGAAAAAAATAATAAAATAAAATGAAAAATTTTAAGGTAACTTTATTTTTTATATACTTCACTTTTACTTTACTTTTATGGCCGAATGCTCATTTTCACCCCTAAACTTTACTCTTTTGGTCTATTATATCCTTCAACTTTAAAATTTACCTATTGTACATCTCAACTTCTATTTTGTACATATATCACCCCTAAACTTTCAAAAATTACCTATTACACATTTCAATTTCTATTTTGTGCCTATACCACTCATGGTGCAATAGACCAAAAGTGGTAAAGTTTAGGGGTGAAAATGAGCATTTGGCTCTGAATTATGGGTGATATAGGCACAAAATAGAAGTTGAGATGTGCAATAGGCAAATTTGAAAGTTGAGGGATGCAATAGACCAAAAGGGTAAAGTTCATGGATGAAAATGAGTATTTAGCCTTACTTTTATCAATGTAAAATTAAGTGTATTGTCTCATTCAATGATAATTATTAGAAAAGTAAAATTTATGTAAAAAATAAAAATAAAGTAGCCATAGAATTCACATAAAAAAAAACTAAAAAATCTCCAAGTCTGATGGTGGAAAAACAAAAAATAGTGGAGCAACATCTCTTTCAAATAAGTCAATTGAGAGAGACGAGACTTTTGCAACTTACAAAATGAGGAACTTTATAGAGACAACTTAATCTTTTTAAAAAAAGTCTAATCCATTTTTAACCAACCTAATCAACCAAATATATGTACTTCCAAAATTTATGTTTCGATTCAAAAGCAAATCTATCTCAATAAAAATAAAAACCAATCTCCTCTCAATTATTCTATTGGTTTATTATTTAAAAAGAAAAGGGAGATTCCGTTTCCTAGACTAGGGACCACACTTCTTCTCCTAGACACTGAAAATCATCCCCTCCAGGTTCCATCTCCATCTCATTAGCTGTACACAAAATGGCAGCCATCATAACCTGTCAAGAAATTAAACAAAACTTGCAGCTATTATTAAATATTTTATTGGCTAATCATCTACTAGTTATGCTAGCCCATGAAAATGGTTTAAGAAACTCACTTGGGTCCACAGTAACAAGCATCGCAGTTCCTCCAAAGGAGCAAGTCCCGCCAGACACTTTGCTCTTCTGCCAGTAACTATTGAAAGCATAGGAAGCATGAGCATACAATGTATTGGGCTGAAAGCATGCCCCACTGGGCAGAATAGAGTCGCATTCTGCACCAGATCCACAAGCATAATTCATTGCTTCTTGAATTATTGGGTCCGGCACAGAGGGCTTGGCTACACACCACAGTGCCTGGGGCGGGCCTCTGCTCGGACCTGGAGGTGCTATCGGCGGGGGATATACTACAGGAGGTAGAAAAACAGTTGGGCTTGGAACGAACCCAGTTGGCGATGGAGGAAATGTCGCTGGGCTCGGGTTGTAACTTGGTGGGCTAGGCTCAAAATAAGGAGGACTCAAAATAGGCCCTGGTGGGCTTGGAAAATAGGTAGTTGGACTAGGCACTGTTTCTGGTGGGCTTGGAACTATTTGAGGTGGATTCAAGATCGGTGTAGCTTCGGGCGGGCTCGGAACAGCGCCCGTAGGGCTTGGCGGTGGGCTTGGGAGGGGCAGAACAGGTGGTTGATAATAGAATGGTGGCGAGGGTAAGAAGGGTGTTGATCCTGATGCTGGGGTTGGAACTGTTGTGGAAGGGGTTGATCCTGATGCTGGGGTTGGAATTGTTGTGGAAGGGGATTGTGGGGTATTGGGGGGATAAATGCAAAATGGAGGGGCATTTTCGGGCAATGGAATAGGGGCTAATGAATCATAAGGTGGCAGAGTAAATGGTGAACTAACGTAAGGGTTAGTGTTAGATTGATCCATTGTTTCTTTCTGGAGAAGTAATGAAGCCAAATCAAAGTGCTTTGTCACTTTCAATTTCTTTATGTGCTCGATGATAGAACTCGTTGGGCGGGTTGGACCTCTACGTAGCTGCAACGATTTTCTTGCTTCTGCAAAAAGGGTAAAAGGTTAATGGACAACAGTTAATGGGTATATTTGTCACTTAATGTTTTTAACTTCTTTTCAAACAATAAATTCTTAAAGAAATTTATTGTTTTCTAGTGCCACTATTTGATTTAGGGAAAGTTTTGCCTGCACTGGATGTATTACACTCAATGGTAGAATTTAAGACACATTATTCAAATGTTATTAACTTAATTGATAAAACAAGACATGTGTCTTGTATTTTAAATTCTACCACTGGGTATATATACACCTATTATAGGTAAGAATTTGCTATTTGATATATTCTCCCTAAATATAATAACGATGAATATGCAGTGCGGCAAAAAAAAAATTAAGAAAAAGAAGATCCCATAATTTGCAAAGTGCATGTGATTACTTCTTGATAATGAGATCCAATATAGATAACTATACTTAGACTCGAAGCAATTGACTACATGTGATAATTAGTAGCTTTCCATAACAATCCAAAAATCTAAATATTATAAGATGACAAACTTAGCCTATCGATAATGACTGGCCTTACTTTCACCAGATGAATCAATCAGATTAGAAACCTAGCTAAATGCATGGGAATTGCTAAAATTTAAGTATAGCCAGAAAAACAAATTCAGAATCCATTTCAGCTGAATAATAAAAAAGATCTAGTTCATTGTAATTTCATAATAAAATGGGAGAAGCTTACCAGAGTGAGCAGCAATAGTAAGACAGAGTAGTAGAAGTAGAAGGAAAATTCTGTTACAGTGTGTGCTTCTTTCCATGGCTTTTTAACAAACCAAGCCAAAGCCTACTACTGGTAAGAAAAATCTAGATAATCTCTAAACCACTTAAAGACTCCAAAGATGATGAATATATACATGTTGATGCAGGACAGCCTCGGACAAGCTCTAGAATAGATGGAGACAAGAGGGTAGGTTGGCCATAAAGATTGATTCTTTATCAGCTTCACTTTGCTACTCAGTTACTTTGCTTACAGATGTGTACATGAAGAAATGCTAAAAAGAGTGAAAAAGGTGCAATTATTGGGATTATTTTATGGGGAAGATGATCTCGTATGTGTAATCATAATCTTTCTCTTGTGTCTTTTTGGGTCATGCACTATGGCATTGGCATATATGCTTGCCTTGATAA
Organism: Mallotus japonicus; assembly: GCA_949634005.1. Classification (NCBI taxonomy): domain Eukaryota; kingdom Viridiplantae; phylum Streptophyta; class Magnoliopsida; order Malpighiales; family Euphorbiaceae; genus Mallotus; species Mallotus japonicus. The sequence continues at coordinate 594 of CATIWK010604507.1, read as the reverse complement.
CGGGAAAAATCAAAGTGTTGGTTTTTGTTTGCCCTTTTGTTTTGCTTGCTTTCTACTCAAAGCCCTCTCTCTCTCTCTCTCTCTCTCACACACACACACACACACATACTCGCACGTATTGAAGACAGCCCATATCCTTTTCTTATAGATATATATCATGAGCCGGACATATGGTAAACTAGTTGTAGGTAATTCACATTTTGTACGGAACGGTAAATAATAAATATATAATTCAAGATAATTAATTAAATAATTTTCATAAATTCTAAATGGGATAATTACAAATTTGGTGTTCAAACTTTTCAGTTTTTGCTATTTTAGTGTCTAATTTTTTTTTTTTTTTGCAATCAAGTGTTTGAACTTTTGAAAAGCATACCAATGTAGTGTCTCTGGCCGATTGGGTGCTGAGTCAGATCAAGCTGGACCTACTTTTTATCTTAGTTATTAGTCATGTCATGTGCCATGTGTATTGCATTATTTAAAGGACAAAAATACCCTTATTAAATATTATGAATTGACAAAAATAACCTCAACAGTAACTTCTGCCGCAGACATGAAGGGTGACTAAATAAGGGTAATTTTGTCCTTTAAATA
>CATIWK010604165.1:0-12089 GCA_949634005.1 Mallotus japonicus | reverse complement strand
CTTCTTCTTCTTGTGGTCCCTACTGCCACTTGTGTGTTTTGACTAATGATCAACTTGTCTACGCTCTCTCTATATATTCCTTCCATAACCATTGAGATAGAGAGATCTTCCAGTGGGGATGTTCATACGTTTCTTTCAGACTATTACAGTTGTCCATTGGATTGCTGCTATTTTTCCTTTTGACTACCTTAGCTGTGGGAGCAAAAAATACTACTTTCGGTGTGTTTGAATCAAAATTAAAGAGGTTTAATTGTCACTAGTATAATGCATTAATCTTCTTTATTCATATATTATAATTTTTTTTAATAGAGAAGCCATATGATGTAAATTTTGATGGACTGTATAATAGGGGCAGTCATTCTCTTTAAATCGACGGCGATATAAATCAAATCTTACATCTTAGGACACCCTTAAAGAGGAGTTATCGTTTGACTATTTCCTTACTGGTAAATAATATAATTTTAAAATATGTACTTTTAACTCTTAACCCCTTAACAGATAATTTCATTAGTCTTTATTGAAAAGATAAAAGTTTTATTTTTTTTATTATTTCATGATATATCATATAAATTGTTTTCTTTTTATTTTTCTATATTAATAAGCTATAAATTAAATTTATAAAAATATATATATGCAAATCAATTTAAGATTTTTTATGATTATTTTTATAAAAAATATATATCAATAATCAGTATATAAAAATTATATCAACAATCAGTATGTGCATGTTTGCTCATGACATGTAAACTAATTATTATAGGTAATTTTTAATTTTAATTTTTTATTAATTATATTGCATAAAATTTATGCCAATATTTTTGTATGTATATAAATGTATAAATATATATTATACATTTTTATCTTCATAAATTTTTTCTAATAATTTCTTATCTAGTTAGATGATATTTTTAAAAAAATTAATAATGTATTTATTTATTTTTATTTATTTTATATAAATTTTATTAATTATATTAACATTTTTTTAAATGATTTCACATTAACAACTTATTTAATATCTTTATTTACCAAACGAGGTTAACAATTTAATTATTACACCTGTGATTGTTACTCCTATTGTTACACCCTATTTCTTTAATCCCGATCTAAACGCACCCTTTAAATTAAAATTTTTATTCAATATTTTTTTATATCATCTTGAACAATATTGTTTAATTTACTAAAATTTATTTTAAAATTATATTTACTAACAATATAATGTTAAATGAGATAATACAAGAAATTGATATAAAAATATTAAATTAATGATTCTATAATTGTAGGCGGTGGGGTAAACTGAGGGTGTCCACAATAATATACTTGATCTATTTTAAAATTGTAGACTTGTTTTGACTTTAATATAAATTTAAAAGTATAGTTAATATAATTAAAATACTAATTATTTTTTTAAATAGCTTATAATTTGCAACAAATAAAAGAAGATATTAAGTTCAAAGGTTTGGGGCGATCAAAGTAATAATAATGAGTGATAAAAGTTAAAGAAATTAGAAATCTATCTATTCTTTATTTAATATTTGTGTTTTTTTATGCTTTTTTCTTGAATTTTCTTTTTTATGGTTTCACACTTTATGACTATAAGTTAATAAAAGTTACCATGAAGATTCATTTCTTAAAAATTAAAAAAATTAATAAAAATAAAAGAAAATTATAAATTCATCGCAACTTTATAGTTAAAAAATACGATGGATATAATTGAGTGGACAGGCATATTAATATTGAAATATCACAAAAACATAATTTTACATTAATTATATCTAAAATTAAAAGAATACATATATCAATTAAGCAAATTTTTATGTTGAGTTTTATCCTTTTGTTGAAAGCAATTGAAGAAATTTCATGTACATGCATCAATATAAAAAATAAGATTATATAGCACATTATTTTTATACTAATTACTTTACCTTGTAACAATTGAAGTATATTTTGCTTGTTAATTTTAACATTGGTTATACATGCATGCTACTAATACATAATTTTAGTATTACATATGTATATTATTCAGGAAAAATATATAAAAAATAATATATATATACAATTTAACAATTTTTATAATTATTCTTTAATAAATTAAAAATATATAATTTCTATTATTAATAATTTCAGTTAATAATATGATGGGAAAGATAAAAAAAAAATAATTACTGTTGTGATACATTTGTAATACACTGGTATTGCTGTTAATATGATATATTTGAAATCATTAATGCTAAATTTCATATCTTTATTTGTTAAAAAAATGTTATATTTTAAAAAGTATTAAAATGTGAAAATATAAGTATTATTCTTATTATTTTTTTGAAAGATTTATACTTTTTGTTTGTATATTTGCTTTTCAAAGTACTAGAAGTTCACCCAGAAAATTAAAAAGAAATGGAAAATATATAAATAAATTAGAAAAAATAATTAGAGAAAAAGAAAAAGAAAAAGAAAAAGTAGATGAAGTAAAGGTGTAAGTGCCTAAAATTTTCCTAGAGTAGAATGGTCCATGTGTCGTATAGCTAAATTTTCGAATTCTCCAAATATCATATATATAAAGAAAAAAAAAATCCAAATCTAAAAGCCTAAAAAGCAAATTTTAAATATTAAACACATAAACCACACACCACTTATTTACTACTACTACTAGTGTTTCTGTTTGGTCTTCTCTTCTAAAGTCTGAGCTCTCCATTTTTATTGCCGAGTCCATTGTGCACCGTTTAAAGACTCTCTTCTCTCTCCTTTTGATCAATTCTTCATTTATGGCCAAAGGAAGAAGTGGACTCTCCATTGATTCAGATCTAATTACCAGTGGTTTCTTTATACACAAGCCACCTAGTGTTCTCAATTCTTTTCCTGATCATCATCAACAAAACGACCCCATCATCACTGTTATGGATGCCGCTCCAGCTGCTGCTTCTACTAACTCTCCTTCTCCTCCTCCTACTATCCAATTCCCTGTTAATCTTAACTCTATTAATCCCCATCATCATGATGACATTTCTTTGCCCTCCTCTGATGATCGTAAACGGACCGTCATCGACGAAATGGACTTCTTCGCTGAGAAAAAGTACCACCATGATATTAAGCCTGCCACTGCTGCCTCTGCCATTGATGACTTTAAGGACCCTAAGAGCTTTGAGTTTAACGTTAACGTGAGTTACCCATTTCAGTTTCTTGTTTAATCTTTTAGTTTCTGTTGAGTTTTTAAGAGTTTTCTTGAACTATATGCGTACTGTTGTATTTGCAGACTGGTCTGAACCTTCTCACTACCAATACCAGTAGTGACCAATCCATGGTGGATGATGGGATATCCACTAACATGGAAGATAAAAGGGCTAAAAGCGAGGTATAATTCATTTCTTCTTTCAGAGATTATGAGAAGAATTAAGTAAATCTTGATTCTTGAATGTAATATTCTAATTACTGGATTTTGTTCTCTTTTCTTTTTTTTCCCCCGCAGTTTGCAGTTCTACAAGCCGAGTTAGAAAGAATGAAAGTGGAGAATCTGCGGTTAAGAGACATGTTAAATCAGGTCACAAGCAATTACAACGTATTACAGATGCATCTAGGGACGCTTACGCAAGACCAGAAGCAGCCTCGCGATGAGGAAAACGATGACGAGGAGATCAAGAAACACAACGGAAATGGTGCAGCAGTGGTACCTAGACAGTTCATGGATCTTGGTCTTGCTTCAGCTACTGCTGGAGGTGGTGCCGGTGATACGGATGAGCTTTCTCTATCTTCATCAGAAGGAAAAAGTCGCGACCGATCCAGGTCGCCAGGTGATAACAACAACAATAACAATACCAATAATAATGTAGAGAATAATAAGATTGAAGATGGGATGCTGTTTGATCAAGACAAGAAGAGGATTGAAAGAGAAGATAGTCCATCAGATCAAGGTTGGGGGTCTAACAAGGTTGCTAGATTTAATTCCTCCAAAAATAGTGTTGATCAGACTGAGGCTACGATTCGAAAGGCTCGTGTTTCGGTCAGAGCTAGATCGGAGGCTCCCATGGTAATTAGAGTTTATTAACTAGTACTGTATATATTATTCATTTAACTAGTCTACTGTACTTTTAATTTGAAAAAAGTCGAATTGTAGGTTTTATTCATTTAATTTGAAAAAGTTTTTGATAATATTTATATTTTTTGGGTAGATAACTGATGGTTGTCAATGGAGAAAGTATGGACAGAAGATGGCAAAGGGAAATCCTTGTCCTCGAGCTTATTATCGATGCACTATGGCTGCTGGTTGCCCAGTCAGAAAGCAGGTAATTAACTAAATTTTTGGGTATAGATTTAGGATCACAAATATATCATAAATTGATGCAATTAGTAGAATTTTATAATAGTACAATATAAATAAATAAATAAATAATCAGGAAGTGATGATAATGTGATAATTAGATTTCGGATTCGCCTATTGCATTAGCTGAATTTTGATGTTGGTGAATATATTTATATATATAGGTACAAAGATGTGCAGAGGATCGAACAATCCTTATAACAACATATGAGGGGAACCACAACCATCCTTTGCCACCAGCAGCCATGGCAATGGCATCAACGACTTCGTCAGCAGCGCGAATGCTGCTGTCAGGTTCCATGTCTAGTACTGATGGACTGATGAATCCAAATTTTCTCACCAGAACCATCCTGCCATGCTCATCTAGCATGGCCACTATATCAGCTTCAGCACCATTCCCTACTGTTACATTGGACCTAACACAGAACCCAAATGCAAACCCGTTACAGTTCCAGAGGCAACAAACACAATTCAACGTCCCATTTCCGAACCCATCTCAGAATTTTGGTAATTCACAAGCTGCAGCGTTGCTGCCTCAGATTTTTGGACAAGCACTGTACAATCAATCGAAGTTTTCGGGGCTGCAAATGTCTCAAGATACGGAGGGTAGTAATAAATTAGGCCACCAATCACAACCTGGAGCAATGCAGCAGCAGCAGCAGCAGCAGGGGCAGCAAAATTCATTGGCTGACACGGTTAGCGCGGCAACTGCTGCCATTGCAGCTGATCCTAATTTCACTGCAGCTTTGGCAGCAGCAATTACATCAATAATTGGTGGTGGTGGTGGTGGTAGTAATGGTGCTCACACCAGCAGCAACATAACCAATTCTACTAACAATAATCTGACAACCACCAACAATAGCAATGGCAACATAACTACTAGCAACAGCAATAGCAATGGCAACAATAAAATGAACAATTCAACTTTTCAAGGAAATTAAACAGAAACTAGCTAGCTATTTCCTCTTATTTTTTGTTCTTTTCTTTTGAATGGAAAAAAAACACAAATATACATGTTCATTATATTAAATTTTCTTTTATTTAATTAGGGATAATAATTAAGTATAGATTTATTTGGCAATTCTTTGTTATTTTGAATAATTTATTTTCAATTGTATGTCAATACAAAGTCAAAAAAAAGAAAAAAAAATTATTGAAAAAAAAGGAAGCATTAGCATGGTATATGATGAGATGATATTTTGCTTTTTGGTATGGTCCCAGGTCTTAAAGAAAGTTGTTTTGTTTTGAATTTAATTTTTTCTATGCCTCGTTCGTCAAAAGATCTTTGTATCTTTCCTTTAGATGAAGCCAAAAATTCCAGAAAGATGGCAACAAAAATGAAAGATAAAGAAAACACAAAAGCAAGAAAGGAATTGAAATCCAATTTATTTTTTTTCTTGGAGTTGCGTACATGAAATGGCCAGTCCGGAAGCAAGTCAATAAAACCGTCTAGAATGGAGAATTCTTTTTCAACACATATTTAATAACATTAAATAATTAAAATATTTATTTAAATCCATATGACTAATTTATTTTTATAAAAATTATAACAGTTAATTATTAATTTTTTAAAATATTAAAATTTTAATTATTTTCAATATTCAGAAGTTATAAAAACTATTAAAATTAAAATACATATGATTAAAATGCGTTATTTATTAAATGTAATTTATTTTAAATTTATTACTATTATGGTAAAAAAAATTAAACTTATTATTTAATGTCCCCAAAGAATTTAAAATATAATTATTTCTAGAGGTGTATATATTAAAATAGGTTTCGGTCAAAAAAAAAAAAAAGGTAAAAATAAAAGAAATAAAATAAAATGGAAGAGTTGGAATCGGGATTTGTTTGACACGTAAAGAAAGAGAGGGCCTTTTGGCTTGTATGATTCAAACGTTGTCTGTTAGCTATTTAAGCCACCCCACTTGATGACAGTAGTTAGTAGATGCTTGACATACACATGTAGATGACTAGATAAGGCTTTCTTTCAAAGTCTTCGAGGGACTTGTAAGTCCATGCCTGTTCGAATCAAAACTCTTCTCTTTAGCTGTGGGTGTGGCTATTCTCATACTAACATAGGAGAGCCTATGGAAGAGAGAGGTTTAAATCTATACCTTCAATTTATATATATGTCATACGTTTTGACACGTTCGACTATGAAAGAATAATTAAATTAAAATTCTTTATTATAAATATATAAGTAATTGAATATAAAAAATTGACAACTTTTTTTCAATAAAAAAGAAAAGATAACTTTTTTTTTTAAACAACAAGAAAGGATAACTTTTTATAAATATTTGGTTAAATGTCACTAAGCTTGAATATGATAAGTTTTAGTTCTTTATGGGGAGGCCTTTAGATAAATGTTTTTTATGCTTTTTGAAGTGACAGCCCAGGCATGCATGTTATGCTATAAATTGTGATGATGCCATGTTAGATATGTATTCACATCCCAAATGGTGTTTGATGTTACCTTTGGTCTTCTACATATTATCCCTAGTTGAGTTTGATTCCTTAGTGGGAGTCCAACTATTTAGGAAAAAGTTTTTAAAAAATATAATATATTATGAAATAAAAATTATTTATTTTACATATATGGGCCGCCCTGAGTGGATTTAGACAATAATCTTTACAGGAATTCTTACTAAATTTATAGAAAAAAAAAACCTTATATTTTACTTTCAAACTTTTGAATTTTAAATATTAATATTAATAATAAAAAATAACTATAAGTATATATAGTCAATAATATACCTAAATAATAATTTTAATTTTTAGTTTAACAATATAAACATTAAAAATAGAATAAAAATTACTTATTTATTAAAATGTTGAAATAATTAATATAGCCTGATCTTGAAATATGTACACAAACATAAGAAGGGGTAAAAATTAAAGGGTTGAATTTAATTTTTAGCATAATTATTGTAATAATTTGAATTTTTATTTATCTAATAATAAAAAATCTGCTGAAATAAGATATAGGAGCGGGAAAGTGGGAAGGGGAAGGAGAAATTTCTGGTTAAGCCACTAAACTTTCCTCCTGTTTGCTACAGTGCCTCCACACCTTTTCCTTCTCCGTTCAAATTTTAAATATAGAAGCATCATTCTATATGCATCGCTATTTTTGTTTCATTAGAAAAAGGACTAGAATTTCGTCGAAAGGCCTAAAAGTTTCTGTTAGTGATATGCCCTAGGCCAATTATATAATGGTAATACTTTGACTTTGTTATATTTCCATTTTGTTAATAAATAGACATTTTCGTTGGAAATGTCTAAAAGTTTCTGTTAGTGATATGCCCTAGGTCAATTATGTAATGGTAATATTTTGACTTTGTCATATTTCCATTTTGTTAATAAAGAGGCATTTTCATTATTATTATTATTATTATTATTATTATTATTATTATTATTAATTCTAATAAATTCCGTGAAATTGATAATTCTGCTTAAGGTCATCAAGTATGTGACTTGATAGTAAAACTCTTAGGTGAAACTTGAATTCTATTCTAAATTATCTTTAGTCATCATTATTGTTGGAACAATAATGATTGAAAACTAGTATGAAGTTTTGATTGATGATTTTATTTTACTAATTATGTATATGAGATATTAAGTCAACTCATAGGTACATATTTGAGAAATGATATATTGGATCAACCCAATATAAGAATACTACATGGATAATTGTCATAAGTGATTCATATATATATATATATATATATATAGACTGCGCAGGGCCATGTAGACATTTGACATAGTTGTGTCTGAATGTGAACAAAGTAAGGTCATCAGTTAAGGCTCAAGCGGTTGTGTGCCTTCACCCGCACGCCTGAGAGCGAGTTTTTAAGCATCAAATGCTCGTGGCTGTACGTCCATTTGCATATAGCCATGCTTGACAGACAATGTCTACATACGTGTGTGTATGTATATATATATATATATATATATGTGTGTGTGTGTGTATTTATTTATTTATTTATCTATTTATTGAAGATAATTGTTATCTTAAATAAATGGAAAATAATTCTATTAGGAATTAAAATAAAATAAAAATAGTGTCTTAAAATATACCAAAATGGTTTTAGTAAGCTAAATCTTAAACCCTCAATGGATATATGTACACAAACATAAGGTTAGTTGATATATATATATATATATATATCTTTAGAGTTGATATAATCTTTTCATTCTTCTCTCCCTTGTTCTTTTGAGAAAAGAACATAGAGAAAATACAAAGAGAAAGTGAGGTCTCAAAAGGTGCTAGATGGACAATATTTACATACTTATATATATTTATTTATCTATTTATTGAAGATAATTGTTATTTTAAATAAGTGAATAATAATTCTATTTAGGAATTAAAATAAAACAACAATATAGTCCTAAAATATACCAAATGGTTTTAGTAAGTTAAACCCTAAATGGATATATATATATATATCTTTTCATTCTTCTCTCCCATGTTATTTTGAGAAAAGAAAATAGAGAAACTACAAAGAGAAAGTGAGGTCTCAAAAGGTACTAGCACACTAATACTGTTGAGGGTTTAAGGTTTAACTTACTAAAACCATTTTGGTATATATATATATCTTTTCATTCTTCTCTCCGATGTTCTTTTGAGAAAAGAAAATAGAGAAAATACAAAGAGAAAGTGAGGTCTCAAAAGGTGCTAGCACACTAATACCATTTTGGTTTTCCTATTCGTGTGGATACCAGTAAAGGACGTGGTTCAATTGGTGGCATCTTAATCCAATAAGAAGTACGAAAACCTCGAGGTAGGGTGTCACCGGAGTGAACCCCCTCTCATCCTTCCAACTATCTTGCCTCGTATTTGTCTTGGTGAGTTTTTGGAACCCCTTTTTTATGATTTAATCAAATTATATAGATCTTGTGAGGGTTTTGTAATTAAAATTTTGTATTTTTGCTACTTCTATGCATCACGAAACCTAACAGTTTCGTCTAAAACATTCATCATCGGATCATCTTTCTCGTCACTAGTCAGCCATAGCCGCCACCACCACCTTGCTGCTCATCCTCTCAGGAGTCTATAAACACTAACCATACTTCAAATCTACTTGGTTTGGGCTTTCGTTGGACATTGAACGAAAAATTGGACTACTTTTAGATCTTGGCAATTTCGAGAACTTTTCAGGTGATTTTGTTTGACCAGTAGGTAATTTAGGACCTTTAAATGACTGTGGTGATGATTTTGAAAGGTCTGAGTGTGTTTTGGTTCACCTGCAATGAAAATTCAGTGGGTCTCACTTGAATTCAAGCGATGAACAAAGACACCCTCGGAAAATTGGAATTTTATTTTAAATAAATAGTATAAATTGTGGTGATTAATTTCTATAATTGGAGTGGAGTCTAAATCTATATAAGTAATGAGATAAAAATTCTGAAATAGTTATAGCAAAAATTATTTTATTTTCCTTTAAATTAATTTAGCCAGGTGAAAATATTCTTTTAGGCTCAAATTGTTTATTTAGAGTGTTTGCTAGTTTACTTTGATGATTCCTTGATTTTAATAATATTCTAGAATTTTTAGGAATTTATTTTCTATAAATTCATTTAGTAGATATTCTTGTTATGGAGAGTTTCGGAGCAGGAGCCACGGAGCTTGGGCAGTCGAGGATACATCAGCTAACATGCTTCACCTGTGTGTTAATATTATGAAATGTTTGTTGGAATTGCATGCATTATGGAAAAAAAAAAAAAACTATGGCATCATGAAACTTTAATGTTATAATAGATATTATTATTGAAATAATGATTATTTTCTTTATTTACGATAATAATGATGATTATGGTTTTTATAACTAACGTAAATGTTAGTAGCATGCATAATTTTCATGAAGTATATGATTTTATTTAATGTTTCTATTTATAAAGTATGCGATTTTATTTAATGTTTCTATTTATAAAATTTCAAAGACATATTTTATTTTTAAATTTGTTGCCTATATAAATATTTTGGAGAAATTAGTAAAACATGCTACATGGTGAGTGTCAAGATAATGTGCGCACTGCTTTAATCTTGGGTCAGGTATGCATTAGTAATTGGGCTTGGTGTGGAGCTTGTTCTCTCGGGCAATATTTTTGAAATTAGCTCGGTGGAGCTTGTTCTCTTGGGCCGAAGTTTGAGATGGACCTTGGTTGAGCTTGTTCGCTCAGGGCATCGGTGTTGGATTAAATGACTTTACTGTGGCTGTAACTCAGTTGAGCATAATCTCTTGGGACATCAGTCATTTGGATTTAAAAAGGCGAAATGCTAGTAGATTTGAGGTTTAGGGTTCTACCATAAACTCTCACTGTGATGTTTTTATTTAATATTATTTTCACATATATAATTTATTATACTATAAGATTTATGAATTATGGAATATTTTGGAGTAGTATATTATATTTTTATTGATTAATTTTATCTAATTAAAGGGTTTTAATATTTATTTACTTAATGATTTTTCTTATGGTTTTAACTAAATGTTTTAAAAACCAATGCAATTCATAATATTAATTCAGTCAGTGAGGTCTGATTCCCCTCAATCTTTTTTTTTTTAGGATTTCTCAGACATTCTAATAGTTATCGTCCTTTACACCAGATTTCTTTTTTTTTTCAGCTATTTTATGTAGGTTTTACTAATATTAAATAGTATGTACTTGTATTCTAGATACCATAGTAATTGTACGTTTGCATTTATGGACGAGTGAGAAATTATTTGTGAATTTATTAGGCCTAAAATATGTGTCATAGTGTGATGTATCTTGTTGGTTTATGAGTTTGAGACTGTAGTAGTTGTTTGAATGTATATTAGGAGTGTATTATTTATTTGCAGGTTTTTAGATATTCCAACTACATGGGAAACTCTGTTGGATTTTTTCTTAACATTTATTAAGTTTTATTAATATTAAATAGATTGATTAAATAGGTTTACTATGGGTTTCAAAAGCGTATAACTTTTTCATTCGCTAGTTTCTATCATGTGTCCTCAAGTTCAGGTGGTGATAAAGTTGGTATCAGAGCATTTGTTGGATTCTTATCATTTTAATTATGGGTGTCTATCTTTTCTTGAAACTAAGCAGTGATTAGGTTGATAAATGTCATGTATTGTCATTATTGCTTCTAAAATTCTACACATATGTTAAAATTCTTATTATGTATTAAAGTTTATGATTCTTGTGTCCTTTCAGAATAAGGCGAACACGAATTTCTCCTGCTATAGAAGTAGCAAATTATGATTAGTAATCCTTTCAGGATGAGGCTCCAGCTCCTGCCCAACTAATTCGAAGAAGGAGTAGACCTAGAGCAACAACGGCTCAAAGACAAGAACAGCAGCTGCTGGTAGAAACAACTACTTTGGAGATGGATCCTATAACATTTACAGCTTGAATGACAAGAATAAATTAGGGCTTAACTACACTAAACCGAATTATGCCATTGGTGCAGCAGATGCTTCAATGATGAAATCAAGGAATGACAGATGTTACTGCTCTTCTTTTATACTGCAGAGTTGGAAGAATTTCCTTTGATGGAATTAGAGATGCCCTATAATTTATTAATACTATTGAGTCAAGGACTAGAATAGGGTATACAGTTATCAGAACATTCTTATTGTTGAGTTATTGGTTCAAGTTGTTAGTGATATGCACTAGGTCAATCATTTATGACTATGTATTGACTTTATCATTTGATTAATAAAGAGGCATTTCCATTATCATTTCTTTTTTATGATAACTAAATGAATAGTTAATTCTTTCTAAGGTCATCAAGTAT
>CATIWK010604111.1:0-20817 GCA_949634005.1 Mallotus japonicus | reverse complement strand
ATATTTTTTAGCTATGCAAATTATATATATATATATATAGTAATAAATAATAATTTGTTGTCTTTAATTTATATATTTTTAAGATAATTAATATAAATTATTAAAAAATAAATTTTAAAATATAAATATTATTGTATAATTTTAAAAAATAATTATAGTTATAAATATTTAATTATTAATTATAATTTACAATAATATTTATTTAATTATGAACTAAAAAATTAATTAGATACATTTAATTTGAATGAAATTATTTGTTATTAGTTATTTTTAATAAGGGTAAAATAGTCTAAATAAAAAATGAATACAAATCAGATACGAGCTGATGGGAAAATGCTACAAAATAGAGCTTATCAAATCAGCAGCTGTTTTGAATAAAATCAACTATAAGGTGCTGATTTTGGAGTTTTACCAAATAACTAAATTGTAGCTGATTGAGAAAAAACCTCTATCAACGACCTCAATCAGCTAAACCAGATGCCCCTATGTAGGCTTTGAGTTCTCTAAACTCGAAGAGGATACGTAGGCAACTTATTTTTTAGTAAGAAAATTAAGTTCAATCACTTTAATTTTTTTAAATTCATTTTTCTACTTTAATTTATTAATTCAATCTCGTAAAATTTTTTATTTGAACCAATATATATAAATAACTAAATATATTTGCTTTAATTTTATTTCAATCTTTTTGAATTTTTTTCTCAAGTTAATTAGTTAATTTAAATTAACTAGTCAAGTATAATTTTTTATATATATTTAATTTTTAACTAAAAAAAATTATTAAAATGTCATAATTTTTATTTCAACTTTAATGTAATTTATTTATCTTAAAAATTAATTTTTTAATATATCATTAAAAAAATAAATCTAATCGAACCGAAATAGGAACTAGAACCGAAATCTACGGGTTCTAAATTGGAATCGAAACTGGCTGATTTCGAATCAAAACCGAAACCGATCAGTCTTGGAACCGGCTCTGAACCTTCCCTGTGCCCAACTCTAGTCTGATTCCACATATGTTGGAACCGTGAACCGCCAGTTCATGAAAAGGAACCGACGGTTCCGAAACCGTATCCAGGCCTAGGTGTAGATATCAAATCAAAATGCATACTTAGAATTTTTAATTAATAAATATTAAATTAAAATGCATGCATATATCAAATTAATTTAATATTTAATTATAATGCAAAGTAGTACTACTTTCCATTAAATTAATTAAATTTTATGTAAGCATTTTGATTTGATATGTGTATGCATTTTAATTAAAATTCTTTATATATACATAGATATCGAATTAATTTAATATTTAATTTTTGTCTATAAATGCATAACAAGCAAGGAATATTGATATATATATATATATACACACACACACACACAAAATCTGATTCTTCTAATATCAAGTTATATAATTGTCCATCTAGCCATAACACGTAAGTATAAATGACATAAGAATATGGGGTGTAACCATATTCCTTCATTTTAACAAGCTGCAGATTAGGCTTTAAATGAAAATTCATCATCTATCATCATCAATTTAGGCTTCTATGGAACAAAGTTTAAATTTAGGCTGCTCATGCATATTTTTCATTTCCTTGTTTTGTTCTTGCTCTGCTGGAATTCTGCATTTGCTCCTTCTCTGTTGGACTTCTGCATTTTCTCATTTTATTCCCACTCTGCTGGAATTCTGTTGTTTGTCATTCTATTTATGCTTTGTTACTTGTATAATTCTGTAAGCGATCTCCATGTTTCTGGTTGGTTGTTGCTGCTCTCTCTGCAATTATTACTACTCCTATTTCTATTGCCTTCTTGATAATGTTCTTCATTTTCTGAAGTCACTATTATCTTCGTTCATTATTCTGCTGCTGCTTGTTTGGAAATTCTGTTGAATGTGGTGTATTTCTTGCAGCTGCTTAATCCATCTGTGTAGTTGTTGCTATTGTCTTTTATGTTGTTGTTTAGCGGATTCAATAGAGTCAATCTTTCTAATAAAAGACTTGACTATTGACAAGAATTATGTATATTAGACTAATATATAATTTTTTTATTTATTCAATTAATCATTTGCTGTTATTTTTCACTTATAGGATCCTTATCTTATTGTTTTGTGGTGGTTGCAGCTAAGCTAAAATATGTTAAACAGTTGTCTTGCAAAATCAAGAAACAAATAGACCTTTTTCTCCTTAGGCATAAGCAGGTTCCCTACAAATTTCTATTTATTTTCTGAACATTAAATTTTTTTTCTTCTTATTTTCTCAAATTATTGACTTTTTTTTTTCAATGTCACATTCTAGGGTTTTATCCTCCCCTCCAAAACTAACATAAGCTGTTTTTTGAGCTGTGTTTTGCACTCTCTTCTCTCTTGCTCTACTCTGCACTCAATTCAATCTCAAAATTCTTAAGGTATTTACTTATTTACTTATTGTGTTGATTGATTGCTGATGCTATTGTGACTAGTTTATGTGTTTAGCTTTTGAGGTTTAGCTTTATGCATGAATTATTGTGGCATGTGTGATGCATGGACTGGATATTGAACTAAAACAGCATATCAATGGCCAATTCATTGATTATAATTAGGTTATGAAATCAGGTTATGTATGTATGACCTCATTTCAAAATCAGGTTACGTATATATAACTTGATTTCAAAATCAGGTTATAATTTGTTAAATTTTCAATATTGGAAGTTTCATGATTTGTCTTTTACAAGCTTATCATATGATATTTTTGCAAACAGGTTATAATTTTTTAAAGATGTTAATTATATAGTTAATCAGGTTTTCTTATTTTGCTTTGGTTTATGCTGTTCTTCAATTTATTTTTAGTGGTTTCTCTCCAATATTATTATGTAGCTGAGAACTTTTAGTGCTGGATTCTTGATTTAGTGCCATCGGATGAAAGATGGGTGTTTGACTATAGAGTTCTGACAGGGGATTGGCCATCATGATGCATTTGGCCTAACAGCAATTCAAATTATTCAAAAGTGAACATCCAATGGGTAAAATTCTGAATGATAAACTTAGAATTATACACTGGTTTTAATGTTAATGACATTAATTACATACAATTATCAGAAACACAAATAAAATAAAACAACTTGAAAAAGTGCAGCTGCAAAAAGCATAAGCTCCCCTTGAATGAATTACATGATCATCTGTAGAACTACATGCATAAGACTTCAATAATCCAAGTACTATTATTTCCAGATGTACCGAGGACGAGGCACCATGGCTGAATCAGTCTGAGAAGAGCTTTTGCCTTTGAAACTCTCCAAGGAAATGATATCCCAGTTACCATCATACCAATAGGTGAAGTAAACTTCCGGCACGCGCTCCACCTTCCAATGATCACCTTGTTCTCCTCCATTGGGATGTAGCGCCATCATCAACTCCAAAGGCATGTTGTAGAACTCCAGAACTTTAAGCTCATTCAAATATTCAATGCCTAACGGCACCCTCTGCAATGATCTACAGCTCTGAACAATCAGCTTTTCTAGATTAGGCATTGCTCCCTGCTCAATAACTATTGTATTGAGTCTATCCAACTTGTTCAAACCCAAAAACTTCAGCCTTTCAAATCCCTTAGCTTGAAAGCACAAAATCTCTCCATCATGAACCTGTAAAAATTCAAGATGCGCCAAATTAGGTAAATGTTGAAGCACTGGCAATGGATCTTCGCTTAGTCCACTCCATTTCAAGACCACCTTCACCAAACTATCAAGTGAGGATATCCATTCTGGTAACTTCTCAAGTCTTCCTGTCAAGTACAGCCGTTGAAGAAATCTAGGAGGAGAAGATAGGTTCTCTATATCGATGACCTCACTATCTTCTACTGAAGTGATGGACAGTGCACGAAGGTTTCTCAGCCTTTCGATAGAGGAGCACAAAGTCTTCCCATCTTCTGTCTTTAATTTTACAATGCCTAGACGCCTCAGGTGAATCAGTTTTCCCAATTCTGTCAAAAGATTATTTCCTTGATTTGCTTCCAGGAAGCAAAGCTTTTGTACAGACTGTAAACTTCCTATTTGAGATGGTGACTTGCAGCCGTATTTAGTTTGAATGTGATCATCAGACCCAATTTCGTAGCGATATGCTAGTAGGTGGCGAAGTTTCTGGAGCTTCAAAACCTCAGAAGGCAATTCAGTAACATATGTATGCTTCAAATCCAAGGTTTCTAGATTCAGAAGCTTGCCAATGGAGCTTGGAATGGAAGTCACCTTGGTATTCCTTAGGCTAAGATACTTCAGAAGGCAGAGGCTGACAACTTCAGTTGGAAATTTCTTTAAAGGTGTGCCTTCTAGATCTAAAACATTGAGCAGTCTTAGACGACGAGAAGACAGATTCAAAACGAAGGATTCAGGTAAAGAATCCAACCACCAAAACATGAGAAGTGAACGCGGCCGGGAGGCAACAAGTATTTCTTGTATGCTTGGCATGACATTATGTATTGACAAGCGGCGAATATTTTCGGGCCAAATCATGCTAGCACTCTGTTCACTAGCTATTGCTGTGAAATCTTGGTCTCTTGACTTCAAAATGATCATTTCTAGCAGAAAGTCATGGACACGACATGTTTTGACACGTCCATCAGTAGTTGTCTCTACAACTTGGACCAAGCTTCTTTTTATAAGCCCATTCAGATAGCTTTCTGCAACGTCCTCCAATGTCATTCCTTCCTTTTCTTTGACGAACCCTTCTGCTATCCATAATCGAACTAGTCTTGTACGCTTAATTGGGACACCCGCAGGAAAGATGCTGAAATACATCAAACAATATTTGAGATAGTAAGGCAAATCATTATAACTCAATGATAGTATACTCTTCAATCTGTCATTCTCTTCTAGCGCAGTGCCAAGACTTCGATGCACCAATTCCCATTCGTCTATTCTACCTCTGTCCCTCATTGCAAGAACACCACCAATTGCCACAATTGCAAGTGGCAGTCCCTGACATCTGACTAGGATCTTTTTCAAAACACCAATCAAATGTTGAGGGCAAGGGTTGTTCTGAAATATTTTCCTGCAAAACAAAGTCCAAGACTCTTCTACAGACAATGGATCCAAGTTGTAGATTTTATCAGGGGATGAAGCAACAACCGCAACATCTTGATTCCTCGTTGTAAGCAATATTCGACTGCCACAGCTATTGTTTGGCAATACATGCTCAAAATCATCCCACGCTTTAGCATCAGACACATTATCCAGGACTATAAGGTACCTCCTTTCCTGCAGGAATTCACTGATTACTGTTCTGAGCTTTTCATTGTCCATGTTGTCCACTCCTTGAGGATCAGCTAACCGAAGGACATTGGAGAGTTGTAAGATTATATCTATTAACAGGTCTTCTGTTGTGAAATATTGAGAAAGAGTGATCCAAGCACAAAATTCAAAATGTTTCTTCACTTCTTTATCATTATATACTTTTTTCACCAAGGTAGACTTACCCAAACCGCCCATTCCGACCACCGAAACCACTTCACGGTCATTTTTGTCTTCCAAAAGCCACTCAATAAGCTTTGTTTGGGAGCGTTCGATTCCCACTGGATTAGCTTCTTCAAGTTGAAGGGCATCCCTTCTTCTGGATGGCGGTCTTTCACCACTGGAGCTTGAGCCTCGTTCCATGATATTGTTTCTGATCAAGTATCTTCTATGTGTTTCCGAGATACCGATCACTCTGAGCTTGATGCGTTGCATTTTTAAAGCAATTTGATGCCGAGCTTTTAAACTCTTAAAGACATTAAACATATCTTTACAAAAAGCACGGAATCCATATCCATGATCAGAAGGAATATGCACCTTGAAATCATCAAGAGCATCCTCAAGGTCATAGACAACATCTCTCACTTTCTTTGCAAACGCTTTGAGCTGAGGGTCACTATCCTCCAATCCCTCAGCAACTCTTAAAAAGACCTTCATGAACTCCAGCTCATCATTGATGTACTCAGCTTCCTGTCGAACTTCCAACAGTAGGCTTCCCTCTTGCTGGAGAAAATCTGTTAGCTTCTTAAGAAGAAAGACTACTGAACCTTCAGCCATTGCAGGGCTTGTATTTGGGGTTGAACTGATAGGCAAGATAAATGGATAGGTTGTTTTGGTGTTGCTGCAAGTTTTGAGATTGCACCTCCTTTTTATAGTTTGTTTTTTTTTTTCTTCTCTCTCTAGGTCAATTAGCCATGTTCACAAGAAACACAAAACTTACCTGTTGGGTTCCTTCTATATAGTTTATAGTACTTTAACCTTTGGCAGCCAATAATAATAACTTGCTTGTAAGTGTACACTTCTGTATTTCCATCAGCAAGGATATTAATATGTTCCTTTGTCTACATAGTATTATAAAATTGCAAATTCTAAAGCCATCATTTTAATGTATGACTCAGCATATAATAGATTTACTTGCTTCACTGTAAAGAAAGAAGAATCACTCAAGAAAAAGTCCAAAAATAGTTGTTGAATTATTTGTACTTCCTAGCAACTTAATCCAACAAAAAAAATGTTTTCTTTGTATTAACTAATAAAATTTTCATCTTATTCCAGGAAATTCATAACTTAATACTATAATGAAAATGCAATGACAATTGCAGTTTACTTTCTTAGAAACTAGAAACGTCCAATAGTTGTTGCATATGATAATTCATGTCACCTTCTGCAAACAATGTTGAATAAAAAAAAAAGGGTAACTACTCTTTCAGGGAAGATTGTTCTGAACTTTCAGAGTATGTTTCCAAATAAATCATTCGTAAGCGAGTTACCTTCTGCATTTGTATCATCATCACAAGGAATCCTGAAATGATGACAAAGAACCACAACTGTAGGCTAAACGTAGCTTTCTAACTAAAAATCTCGAAACATTGTATGTGCATATATATATATTTTCTGACATGAGATTCCAACACAAGTTAAGGTTTTTGATTCATTTAAAAATAAAACAAATTGCCATATTTTTATTAATTGTAATTAGTAATCTAATTCATCTCCTCAATAAACTAATGCAGCTCTTACATCATCTATGGTTAAAGTCAGCAATAATAAATTGACCTATGCTTTAATTAATTATAATTAGTAATTTAATTCGTCCCCTCAAGCAACTTGTATAGTTCTTACATCATATAGAGCTAGGTCAGCAATTATAACTCCAGGCTATTGATTTATTTTAATTTTTCTAGGCTCCTTGTTTGGATGAATGGAAAATGAGTATATATTTTCAGATTCTTTTCTTATTTGCAATTTGTTTTTAAAGTCTTAGTCTTAAACACGCAGTTCGCAATAGTAGTAGTCCGAACCGAAAGCTATACGACAAGGCGTTTTAATCTTCAAGATTGGTGAGTCAGTTCTGAACTTATTTCATTAATATTTGTGTAGTAATTACATGAATGATATGCAAGCGGGTCTGGATATTGTTGACCCGAAACGTTTAGTTGAGCCCAACCCAATTTATGATTCTGCAAAAGAAAGGAAAATTGCAATCTGATAACTCATCTTCAGGATAGCTCAACTACTAGTTTCCCAGTTCACAGACATGGCGATACACTCGTAACGCGAATTTCCTCTCGAAATTCTCTGTCTTTTTATCCATTTTCGGAAGCTGTAAAATTTTCAACAATATATCTTGCCCGCTACCTGTTTGAAAAAATGCTTCAAAGAAAAGATAAAGGTAACCTTCCCTCACTTTGTTTTGAATTTGATCTGTATGAACCATCCGACAACCATTCTGATTTCGTATTTCACTTTTTTTTTTTTTATTTGTATTGTTGGCATCCATCAGTTATCAAATTGGACACTCAATGGGGGTAAGCCAAAATCTAAGGTTAGCTTTTATTGAGTGCATGAGATCAATAAACTTATAATCCATAGTTGGCCAATAGTTGTGGTAATATTTTATAGGCTCTTAAAACTTGCAGTAAAAGCAAAACTATATTTTGTGACATTGCTCATTGCTGCTTATTATTCAATATGTTTGTGTTATATATAAGCTCAGCTGGGGATCAGTTAACCATCATCAGGCAGCTGATGCTTTTTACATTTTATGGTACCAGGCTTACTTGAACTTGCAGATGGGTTGGGGTGAGGCGCCTCTTACACGTTTATCATTGGTTTAAAGAAGACCCAGTTTGCCCAAAAAAAAAAAAAAAAGGAAGGCAAGAAAAGAAAAAGGCTAAACTGCACATGAGAATGAAAATCCAGATGTTAAAATCTGTCTTCAAACACCCATTTGTGTCTATCAGTATAAGATCTAAAACAACATCAGCTCAGTATGTGGCATCAAGAGCTAGAGATCCTACATTTGAAAAACTAATGGAGAAGTATAAAAACCTTGTCAAGGTCATTGCTATTCAAGACCTCATTCTTGCAAACCCCACCAATAGCCCTTCATCGGTTTCCCTTGATTTTCTCTCTAGACTCTCGCAGAAGCTGCACCTCAACCGTGGTGCAGCCTCTTTCCTCCGTAGATATCCTCACATTTTTCACATCTTTTACAACCCCACCTTGTCTCGACCCTTTTGCAAATTGACTGACACTGCTCTCCAAATTTCCTGCCAAGAAGCACAGGCAATAAATGCATCCTTGCCTGTTGTTATTGATCGGTTGGTTCGTCTTTTGTCCATGTCCACATCAAAGTCATTGCCCCTTCGTGCCATCTTCAAGGTGTGGAGAGAGCTGGGACTTCCTGATGATTTTGAGGACTCGGTGATATCCCAAAACCCGCATCTGTTTAGACTGTGTGATGCCCATGAGCCCGGTACACATATTTTGAAACTGGCAGATGATATTCCTGAAACTCATTTCACAACAGCGGTTGAAAATTGGAGGGTGACTGAGTGCTGTAAGGAAAATTGCATTATGGATAGGATGGAAATTCAATTTAGTTTCAAACATCAGTATCCTCCTGGAATGAGGTTGAGCAAGAATTTCAGGACTAAGGTCAAGGAATGGCAGAAATTGCCATACATAGGGCCCTATGAGAAGCTGGGAGAGAAGAAGAAGTCTAAAGCAGGGATGATGGCAATGGAGAAACGATCAGTGGCAATCGTGCATGAATTTTTGAGTTTGACTGTGGAGAAGATGGTAGAAGTAGAGAAAATCAGCCATTTTCGAAAATGTTTTGAGATTGATTTGAACATAAGGGATTTGTTCTTGGATCATCCAGGCATATTTTACTTGTCTACAAAGGGGAAGAGACATACTGTTTTTCTTAGGGAAGCATATGAGAGGGACCGCTTAATTGACCCTAATCCAGTATATGATGTTAGGAGAAAACTACTTGATCTTGTCATTCTAGGTCGCCGTGGCTTTCTTGTTAGTAAATCAGAACCTGGGAACATTGGAAGCAATGAGAAGTCTGGTCTACAAAATGAGAACAATGAATGAAGTCATGAGCTGTTTTCTTATTGCTATGCCATCAATTACTAGCTTGTTTCACTTGCATTGTTAGTGCACGATAAAACAGGAGGGTCAATAAGTTGTTAATCTAAATCATGCTATAGCTATCGCTTATATTCAGGAGCCCTTTCATCGAGGAAAAAAGGAAAATTCAATTAGTTCAATTTCTCAAATTTTGATTTGATTGGGTTTTTCTCTATGTAAATTCAGCACCCTGTTGTAAAAGGAAAACAGGACATTTTCTTTTTCTTTTCTTTTCTTTTGCATATTACTTTTTCCATAATAAAAGGGAAGTGTTTCACAATTCAATACATAAGTGGAACTTAAACATTGAACCCTATGCCAAAACAAAAGGAACTTAAATTCACATACACCTTAAGATAATTTTAAAAAGAAGTTACCACTTGAATTAGCTCAATAGAGAAGCAAGAGGTAGGTAGCTCGCTTGCTTGTGATGACTACAGAGAGAAATGGCGATGCTGTTATAGAATCACCTGATTTCCATACTCCCCTCCTATGCGACACCGTAGAAGGCTCCGTTGACCACAAATGCCGCCCCGTTTTCAGATCCAACTCCGGTGGCTGGAGATCCGCTTCTTTCATTATAGGCATTAATTAACAAATCCTCCATTATTATCATTATTATTATTATTATTTGATGTGTTTTAGAGATTTTAATTTTTGTGTTTGGTTTGATATTTAGGAGTGGAAGTAGCAGAGAGGTTGGCCTATTATGGAATAGCATCCAATTTAATTACCTATTTGACCGGCCCGCTCGCTCAGTCTACGGTGGTTGCCGCCGAGAATGTGAACGCATGGTTCGGAACGGTGTCGTTGTTGCCGCTGTTAGGTGCATTCGTTGCTGATTCTTTTCTTGGCAGATATCGTACTATTATTCTTGCATCTTTTATCTATATCTTGGTAATTTCGCAATTCTGTCCCATACATATATTTATTCATTAATTCATACGTTTAGTATGCTCGAATTCAAGATAGAATTGCACTTTGGCCACACGCACACCTAGATATGTGTGTATGTATGTTAAATGTAATTAGAGTTTGTAAGCATTTAGTTAAGCTTGTGCGCTCCTTGAGTTGAGCATTGTAGCTCAAATTGATTGATTTTGAGGTATTCAGAGTATTTTTGCAAGACAAGATCATGAGTGGACCTTGATTCACACACTTAACAGTGACCTGACTGAGTTCCAAGAATTTAGGAGTTCATAGTATAAAATATTCTATGTAACTATAATGAGCCAGTAGTTAGTTAAGCTTATGAGCTTTTTGAGTTGAGTACTATAATACTTAAACATGGTTGGACTGATTGCTTGAACTGATTGAGTTTGAAGTATTCGAGTATTTCGTGAGCAAGGTCATGAGTAGGCCTTGTCTCATGTACTGACATTGATCTCACTTACTTCCAAGAATTTGTATTTCATATGTTGCAATTTTTGCTATTTGACTATTCTTATGCTTTCTTGATTTTGTGATTCGATTTGTGAGCTAAAGAAGTGTTGGAGGTCATATGATAGATTTAGTGCGGTTAGTGACCAATGATTCTGAGGAATAAAAAGTGTTTTTATAATTAGACTTATTTAAGGGTTATAATGCAACTAAGATTCAAATGTTGCATCATAATTAATTATATTTATGAATATAGCTTGAGATTTCTTAGGCTACAAAAGAATTGGCACTCTATTGATGAAGTATTTTGAGTATTCCTCGTGTTGATTTGGGATGATTTCGATATTTTTTTATGTAATAGTTGGTGTTGATGGGGCTAAATTCTGCTTTTAACCAAAATGTTTCCTTCATTGTCCTCATTGGATCTTATCTGCTTGAGCTCACTCACTTATTTTAAACCAAAATTTCCAGCCCAATATAGTTTGATTATTGTCTAGCCATAGTAGCACAATTTAGTTTGAAACACTTTTATTTCAGTTTTATGAATCATGCTTATGTACTCCCTTGCTTTGTTGATAATTATGAGTCTGTATCCTTGTCCATATCAATCAATATGCAATTCTCTGCAATGACCTTATTTACCCTAGTGATGTTTAGTGAGCATTGTTATTTGTTCAGTCAGCTTATTTTAGTGTAAATACAAAGTGCAGATTGGTTTTAACACTTCACTGACTAAAACAAGTTTCTTTCTGGAAAAAAATGTGTGAGCCTTTAGATTTTAGATTCTCTGATTTGATAATGCAATTTCATTTGAAAAAGATAGAGAATTTTTATTTTAAAAAAATGATTATGGTTATAGTACCCTCCAAATCAATTTTAGAAACTATACTTCACGAACCATTTCAAACCAAACCTGGGTATACAGCTCAACCAAATCTGCTTTTTCTTCCTCTTTTTAAAGTTGTAGGAAAACCTCCAACATTATATAGATGAAGGCACTGGGTGGATAACTAATAACTTTTTCCTCCCACTCATTGAAAAGGAGAGCCAAAATGGTTTTACTGATCTGCTGTAAATAGTTATGAGCGTTTCCTTTTTTGTAGATATCCTTTTGGCTTTGGTTTAAAATATATATAAATTTTTCGAATTTAAGCACAGGGACTCGACTTGTTGACCCTGTCAGTAGTGCTTCCTTTAAAAGCTTCTGACTGCCCGAGCACTTACCCTATCACCCCATGCTCACCTAATCCTATTCTAGTAGTTTTATTCTTCTCTTCTCTATATTTGGTGGCACCTGGGCAAGATGGGCACAAACCTTGTCTTCAGGCCTTTGGAGCTGGTCAGTTTGATGGACATGATCCTAAGGAGTGTAAAGCTAAAAGCTCATTCTTCAATTGGTGGTATTTTTGTATGTTTGTAGGGACCTTAGTAGCGTTGCTGGTCTTAAACTACATCCAAGACAACCTTAACTGGGGTCTTGGATTTGGAATCCCATGTGTTGTAATGATCATTTCACTTGTTGTCTTTTTACTTGGAACTAAGACATATCGTTATAGCATCATGACAAAAGAGAAAACTGCATTTCAAAGAATTGGTCAGGTATTTGTGGCAACAGTCAGGAACTGGCAGACGTCCCCTTCTGCAATAGCTTTAGAGGAAGAAGCCCATGGAACACTACCTCATAGGAGATCTGAGCAATTCAAGTAAGACAAATAACTTTATGCTCTTTAGAAATTAGAAATAAAACTGGATATGAGTACATGAAGCTCTCAACAACTTTTAGTGCGCTAAAGTTTTTTTCTGGACTTTGACTGTTTAAGATTTATAACTTATAATAGCAATAAGAGGTCTGAACTCTATGATTTATTTAAAGAAATTTTGAATGAATGATTAAATAACCCCAGTAGGATCCCCTAAGAATTGTCAATTATTGATTCATGAGTTTATATTTTGAACATGACTAATGCAACATCTGATATGTGTGATGTTATGTTTCTAATAACATACATTGGCTTCTTGTTGTTCTTGCTCATTGTTTCAAGACATGAATACTAGGGATGTGTAAGAAGTTGCTACACTGCACAATATCTCCAAGATGCTTATTTCCTGAAAATACTTTTAATTCACGTCTTCACATTGTTGTGAAAGGCTGAAATAACTTTTGAATCGATAATAAAGAAAAATATTTTGATGTTTGACAGCTGTTTGTTTGGTTGAAAATATAAGCACTTGTATATTACTTTCTTCATGTCAAAACACTTCTAAAATGGGAAATTGGATTTTCTAATGTGCTAGGTTTCTTAACAAAGCCCTGCCTGTTCCAGATGGGTCAAAGGAAAATGGGAACGTGTGTAGCCTTAGTGAAGTTGAAGAGGCCAAGGCAGTACTTAGGCTTGTTCCTATATGGGCTACGTGCTTGGTTTATGCTGTTGCGTTTGCAAAATCCTCAACTTTCTTCACAAAGCAAGGAGTAATCATGGATAGATCAATTTTGCCTGGTTTCAACATCCCACCAGCTTCACTTCAATCAATCAGCCTTGCCATTGTCTTGTTCATTCCAATATATGATCGTGTCTTTGTTCCCATAGCAAGGTCTTTAACCAGGAAACCTTCTGGCATTACAATGCTTCAAAGGATAGGAACTGGAATGTTTCTATCCGCCCTGTCAATGGCAATTGCCGCAGTGATTGAGATGAAGAGGCTTGAAATTGCTCAAGAATATGGACTAGTTGATAAGCCAAATGTGACAGTTCCGATGAGCGTTTGGTGGCTAATTCCTCAATATGTATTGTTTGGAGTTGCCGATGTATTTACTATGGTTGGTCTGCAAGAGTTCTTTTATGATCAGGTCCCTAATGAATTAAGAAGCGTGGGTCTTTGTCTCTACCTCAGCATCTTTGGTGTAGGAAGCTTTATAAGCAGCTTTCTAGTCTCTGCTATTGACAAGGCCACTGGCGGTGAAGGTCATTATAGTTGGTTTGCTAATAATCTGAATCGCGGTCATCTTGATTACTTTTATTGGCTATTGGCAGGGCTAAGTACATTACAACTATTTGCATACTTGTACTTTGCAAAAAGTTATGTATATAAAAGGTCAGGCACAATGAAAAATGCAGTGTTGTTAGTATTATTTGTACGGTAGAGTAAGCGAGCAGATAATTATTTTTTCACTTGCTGCTAATGTTAGAAGTTGTAACCGGACTCTTGTTTACATTATTGGATGTCAACCAATCTGTAATTATCCGGACCAAATATGTTTTTTTTTTTTTTGCTATTATCACATGTGATTCATTCCAATATATACTATTCCAAATCCAATTACAAATTGTCGGATGGATTTCATCTTGTATAAATGAACCTATTTCTTGGTCCAAAACTTAAAATATTTATGTGCATGTTCACATCCTCAACCTGTGACTTAAAATTTGGCTTAATATACATACAATTCTTTTAATTTTTCGAGATTCTTTATTAATTTATTATTAACTTCAAATTAATTATTTTTAATATTTTAATTTTTTTAAATAAAATTAATAATATTTTAAATTAAAGTGCATTTTATAGTTTTTTGTTTTTTATAAAGTGAATGTCACTTTATGTATAATCACCATTAGACGAAAAACACTTTCATCCTATAATTATAAACACAAAGTAAATGTAAAGTATTTAAAAAAACAAAGTTATTATAGAATATAAAGTTATTTAAATTATTAATTTTAATATTTAATAATTTTATTTAAATTTTTAAAAAAATTATTTAAACATTTTAAATAATATTGATAAAAGTTGTCAAAATTCATGAACCGTCTAATTTTTCTCTCAAATAGCCAAATTCAACGGCCAATATTTGAAAAAAAAAAAAAAACGACGACGACGGTAAAACAATGAATCACATAGCGGCTGTCCATGCCGGTATGACGGCTACGTAAATAGACGCATGAAAAACACTGCACAACAAAATAAAATAAATAAGGAAATAATAATTGTAATAATTGATCCAATTTGGCTGGTTCTCCTTCTTTAATTGGCCTCAATATGATTATTTATAGAGAAGCAAGTGGCAGCTACCTACCTTGCTTGCCTGTGGTCGCTGCAGAGAGAAATGGCAAACGCTGCTTCAGAACCACGGGACATCCAAACTCCACTACTATACGACACCGTAGAAGGCTCCGTTAATCACAAAGGCCGCCCCGTTCTCAGATCCAACTCCGGTGGCTGGAGATCTGCTTCTTTCATTATAGGTATTAATTAACAAATCCTCCATTTTTCTTCTTCTTATTATTATTTTTTGAATATCTAATCGAATGAATCAGTTTGGTTGTGTTTCAGAGATTTTAATTTTAGTGTTTGGTTTGATGTTTTAGGAGTGGAAGTAGCAGAGAGATTCGCCTATTATGGAATAGCATCCAATTTAATTACCTATTTGACCGGTCCGCTCGCTCAGTCTACGGCTGTTGCAGCGGAGAATGTGAACGTGTGGTCCGGGACGGCTTCGTTATTGCCATTGTTAGGCGCTTTCGTTGCTGATTCTTTCCTTGGCAGATTCCGCACCATTATTCTTGCTTCTCTAATCTATATCTTGGTAACTTCACAATCCTATCTCATACATATATTTATTTATGAATTCATGTGTTTGATGTGCTCCAATTCCAGCTAGAATTGCGTTTTGTTCATATATGCATCTGTTAAATGTAACTAGAGTTAGTAAGTATTTAGTTAACCTTATGAGTTCCTTGAGTTGAGCATTATTGCTGGAATTGATTGAGTTTGAGGTATTTGAATATTTTGCAAGGACAATATCATGAGTAGACCTTAACTCCCTTACATGCTTAAGAGTGACCTCCCTCATTTCCAACAATATAGGAGTTCATAGGATAAAATATTAAATGCAATTATAATTAGTAAGTATTTAGTTAAGCTTACGAGCTTCTTGTGTTGAGCATTATGATACTTAAGTTGATGGAATTTGAAGTATTTGGGTATATTGTGAGCAAGATCATGAGCATGCCTTGACTCACACACTTAACATTCATCTCACTTGCTTCCAAGAATTTGTGCTAGTTCATAGGTTTTACTTTTTGCTATATGACTATTGCTATGATTTCTTGATGTTGTATGCTAAAGGAGTGTTGGAGTTCATATTTTGGGTTTAGTTGAGTCAGCAACGAAAGGTTGGGAGGAATTTAAAAAAAAAATGTGTTTTTATAGTTAGGCTTTTTAAGGGTTATATTGCAAATAAGATTCAAAATTGTATCATTATTAAATTTTATTGTGACTATAACTTGAGATTTCTTAGGCTACAAAAGAATTGGCAACTATGTTGAGCTTTCTTTGTTGATGAACTATGTTGAGCTTTCTTTGTTGATGAACTATGTTGAGCTTTCTTTCTGTTGATTTGGAATGCTTTCACTATTTCTATATGTAGTAATTGGTGTAGATGGGGCTAAATCCTGCTTCTAACCAAAATCTTGCCTTCATTGTCCTCATTGGGATCTTATCTTCTTGGGCTTACTTATTTTAAACCAAAATTTCTGGCCTAATTTAATTTGATGATTGTCTGGCCAGAGTAGCACATTTTAGTTTGAAACTTCTTATTTCGTACTTTCGTACTAGTTTTATGAATCCTGCTGATATACTCCCTTGCACTGCTGCTAATTATGAATTCGTATCCTTGTCCATATCGATCTATCTGCAACTCCCTTCAATCTCCTTACCCTGGTATTGTTTATTGAGTATTTTGATTTGTTAATTCAGCTTATTTTAGTGTAAATAACGGACGAGAATGTTGAAGTCCATAATGTTTTTTTTTTTCACTTTCTACTAACTGAAACAAGTTTAGGATGGTTCTAAGGGAAATAGACTGTGCGAGCCTTTAGAATTTTGATTCTCTGTTTTGAAACTTAGTTTCATTTGAAAAAGATAGATAAATAAAAAAAAATGATGGCTATGGTATGGCTATGATACCCTTCATATCAATTGTAGAAACCATACTTCACAGACCATTTCAAACCAAATCTAGGTATAGAGCTCAACAAAAATTTGCTTTCTCTTTCTCCATTTAAATTTGTAGACTAAAATCTAGTTTAAACCCACTGAAATTAAATGGGTGAAGGCACTGAATGGAATGGATCACTATTAACTTCCTTCCTCCCACTCATGAGAAGTTGAGCCAAAATGTTTTTGCTGATCTGCTGCAAATACTTATGAGTGTTTCCTTTTTATTTCAATTCTATGTATATTTTTTGGCTTTAGTTTTAAAGTATATGCAATTTTTGGAATTTAATCACAGGGACTCGGCTTGTTGACTCTGTCGGCTGTGCTTCCTTTTAATGCTTCTGACTGCCCAAACACCAACCTGATTACGTCATGCTCTCCTAATCCCATTCAAGTAGTTTTATTTTTCTCTTCTCTATATTTAGTGGCACTTGCGCAAGGTGGGCACAAACCGTGTGTTCAGGCCTTTGGAGCTGATCAGTTTGATGGACATGATCCTAAGGAGTGCAAAGCCAAAAGCTCATTCTTCAACTGGTGGTATTTTTGTATGTGTGGAGGGACCTTAGTAACTTTGCTGGTCTTAAACTACATCCAAGACAACCTTAACTGGGGTCTTGGATTTGGAATCCCATGTTTTATGATGATCATTGCACTTATTGTCTTTTTACTTGGAACTAAAACATATCGTTATAGTATCACACTGGAAGAGAAAAGTGCATTTCAAAGAATTGGTCGGGTATTTGTGGCAACAATTAGGAACTGGCAGACATCCCCTTCTGCAATTGCTTTAGAGGAAGAAGCCCGTGGAACATTACCTCACAGGAGTTCTGAGCAATTCAAGTAAGATAATCTTTATGCACTATAGAAATTAGAAATAAAACTGAATATGAATACATCAAGCTCTCAATGATTTTTAGCGCACTGAAGCTTTGTTTTCTGGATTTTGACCATTTAAGATTCATAGCTCATAATAGTAATATGAGGTCTGAACATTTAACAATGATTTTGACCATTTAACAATGATTTATTTGAAGGAATGTTGCATGCATAATCAAATAACTTCGTAACAATCTCCTAAGAATTGTCAATTATTGATTCATTGTTTCATATTTTGAACATGATTAATGGGACATTTGACATTTGTAATGGTGTTTTTAGTAAAATTCATTGTAGGCTTATGATTGTTCTCGCTCATTGTTTCAAGACATGAATTCTAGGGATTTGTAAGAAGTTGCTCTCCAATTTATTCAAATACTATTCCGGGGAGGATAGTAGCTATTGAATTGTTATGCACACAGCACAACGCCTCCAAGATGCTTATTTCCTTAAAATGTTTTTGCATCTTTGATGTTTTACAGCTCTTTGGTTGGTTGAAAAGATTGTCAATCATATGTTACTTTTTTCACGTCAGAACACTTAAAAAATGGGAATTTAAATTTTCTACATGTGCCAGGTTTCTTAACAAAGCCCTGCTTGCTCCAGATGGGTCAAAGGAAGATGGGAAGGTGTGTAGCCTTAGTGAAGTTGAAGAAGCTAAGGCAGTGCTTAGGCTTGTTCCTATATGGGCGACGTGCTTGGTTTATGCTGTTACGTTTGCACAGTCCTCAACTTTCTTCACAAAGCAAGGGGTAACTATGGATAGATCATTTTTGCCAGGCTTCAGCATACCTCCAGCTTCACTTCAATCTTTTATCAGCCTTGCCATTGTCTTGTTCATTCCAATATATGACCGTGTCTTTGTTCCCATAGCAAGGGCTTTAACCGGGAAACCTTCTGGCATTACGATGCTTCAGAGGATAGGAACTGGAATGTTTTTATCTGCTCTGTCTATGGCAATAGCTGCAGTGATTGAGATGAAGAGGCTTGAAATTGCTCAAGAATATGGACTAGTTGATAAGCCAAATGTGACAGTTCCAATGAGCGTTTGGTGGCTAATTCCTCAATATGTATTGTTTGGAGTTGCCGATGTATTTACAATGGTTGGCCTCCAAGAGTTCTTTTATGATCAAGTCCCTAGTGAATTAAGGAGCGTGGGTCTTTCTCTCTACCTCAGCATCTTTGGTGTAGGAAGCTTTATAAGCAGCTTTCTTGTCTCTGCCATTGAGAAGGCCACTGGCGGTGAAGGTCACTATAGTTGGTTTGCAAATAATCTGAATCGTGGTCATCTTGATTATTTTTATTGGCTGCTGGCAGGGCTAAGTACGCTACAATTATTTGCATATTTGTACTTTGCCAAAAGTTATGTATATAATAGGTGAGGCACAATGAAAAATGTAGTGTGCTGTTAGCATTATTTGTACGGTGAAGTAGAGACAGAAAATTATTCTCTCACTTGCTGCTAGTGTTAGAAGTTGTATCTGGACTCTTGTTTGTATTATTTGATGTCAACCAATCTGTAATCATATAAACGTGTAAATTCAGCAGGCATTTTTTTTCCCCAACTTTTATGGTATGAAGCAATTTGCATTGCTTTTCTTCTTGCGACATGCCGAATTCGGCAGCATGTAATTTCTCAGTAACAGTACTGAATCATTGATTCCTGCATCTGTTAAGGTTCATCAGTCGTTTATACTGAGAAGATTTAGGTCAGCCATAGACAATAAAATCAGAAAGCCTGGTAGCCTGGTGTTGCATGATGGCCGGTGCACTGCAAAAAATGACACATCGAGCCTGTCCGTGCTTGGGAACTCATGAGCCAATGAATCTGAGCAATGCATATCTTATC
This sequence comes from Mallotus japonicus, assembly GCA_949634005.1. NCBI lineage: Eukaryota > Viridiplantae > Streptophyta > Magnoliopsida > Malpighiales > Euphorbiaceae > Mallotus > Mallotus japonicus. The sequence goes on along the minus strand of CATIWK010604111.1, from coordinate 1,322 downwards.
AGTGACCCATGCTTGGTCGAAAATTAGGTCTCTTGGCCCCTCAAGCTGCCCAACTTAGAGGTTCACAAGCCATAGTTCACTCCATTTCTGGTTTAACAAGCCTGTTGCTAAAAGTTTGTAAACCCATTTAAGAAAAGATAATTTAATATCAATGTTTCATTTATACTCATTAAAACATTGTGCCAGATTAATAACAGAATGGCAAATTAACACCCTGGTGTGGGACTGTTACCAGGACTGGCTCCATGCTCTTGTAAGTAAACAAGAAAAAAAAAATCCTGAATTATCTGGCTGCGGGGCCTACAATTAAAGATATTAAAGTTCATTTTATAGAATTTGGGTAACAAGCAAATCACCAATTTTCAATTTTAGAACACTTTTGGTTGGCAGATCTAACACCTTCATATCAGTTTAAAATTTGATGTTACTTTTTTCTATTTGTTTGTATAAAATAAATAAATTATGTCTAAAATGGTCATTTTATATACTAATCAAAATAGCTCACATGCATTTTACCAAACACTATTATAAAATAGCTATCAGCTGATAGAAAACAGCTAAACCAATATACATATAATTTTTTTAATTTTTCAAGATTCATTATTAATTTTGTATTAACTGATAAATTAATTACTTTTAATATTTTAATTTTTTTAAAAATAAATTTAGTAATATTTTAACGATTTTATTTAAATTTTGTAATTATTTAAACATTTTAAATAATATTAATAAAAGTTGTCAAATTCATGAAAGGTCGAAATATTCTGTCAAAGAGCCAAATTCAAAGGCCAATATTTGAAAATAAAAAGGAATAAATACATAAATGGTATTTGAACTTTTTCACTTTTGTTATTTTGATGTTTGAAGAATTTTTTTAAAAAAATTGGGTGTCTGAACCTACAAAATTTTTTAAAATGATATCTGTAGGCGGTGGGGTTTAGTGCGCGCCTAAGTGTTAGCGACCACGGCACTGTTCAAGCTCAGAACCTGCTAGAAAATACGAAGATGGGTGTTATAACCCGATTTTATGAAATAAATTATGAAATTAAATATTGAGATTTGCAGTGTTAATAATATTTTATTTTTATTTTATATTATTTTAGTATTTTATTTACTTGTGATATCTAGTTATTTGTGTAATTTTATTAAATCTAAGTTTATTGTAATATATATATATATATATATATATATATATATATATATATATATATATATATATTGTTGACCATTTGCATGATCAAACTCCTAATTTTGATCTTTGACAATCAATTTAAGTTACTAATCTTTTTATTTAAGTGTGTATAAGTTAGGACTCTATTGGA
>CATIWK010604078.1:0-13153 GCA_949634005.1 Mallotus japonicus | reverse complement strand
ATCTCCTAAATGATCCCTTAGGACTCCACCAGCCCCAGCAGGCCCAGGTTTACCAAGGGAGGACCCATCAACATTCCATTTGAGCTCTCTAAAAGAGGGTGGCTGCCATCCAAAAGTAATCCGTGCTGGTTTGGGTGAGGGACGATAATTTTTGATAGCTTCAACAGCTAGCCATAGATCCTGTGATTGTAGGAGGCCTTCATCACCTAAAGCCTTAATCCATACCTAAGCCATGTGAATAATGAGGAAAAATGTTTTGTTAGCATTAAACAATCCTGCATTGAATACTAAGTCATTCCTTTCATTCTAGACTGTACATAAAGCAGAGAAGAAGATAGTCATCCACACTTTCTTTTGAAAAGAACCCACTACACTGCCTTCCCATTGCACAAATAAGTTACGCAAGGTGTCAGGGATAACCCAATCAATACTCCACCATCTCGCAAGACCATACCAAACAGATCTAGCTAAGGGGCACAAAACAAAGATGTGATCAACCGATTCTATTTCAGAATTACAAAATGAGCAATTACAGTTGGTAGAGTCAATGATTCCTTTTCTTAGGAGCAAGTCCTTTGTATTTAATCTTTACAAAAGAGCCATCCACGCAAAGATCTTAACTTTTGGAGGGACTAAACTACGCCAGACACCCTTAACAGAGAAAGAAAGAGGTATTGGAGTGCTATTTAGGATAAATGAAGCAAATTTAACAGAGAAAACACCTTTATGATCATATTTCCAAATAAACTTATCTTCACAATTTGGGGTAAAGTGCAAGTTATTCAATAATCCAAGCAGGGTGTTAAGTTGGTCAAATTCCCAAACTCTCAATTGACGGGACCAACGAAAGCTCCATTCCCATTGAACCCCATCCCAGAAACCCATGTTCATTACTAAAGATGACTGATCTAATGAAGTACTGAAGAGGCGAGGAAACCTATCTTTAAGAGGTGAATCTATAGCCCAGATGTCATACCAAAATCGAATACGATCACCTTTACCCAACAAAAAAGCAAATCCATCACAGAAAGGTTTCTCACCCATGGTAAGCCAAATTGTTTCCAAATAGGAGAAAAGCATGACATAGATTTCAAGGATTTAGGAAACATACCTTCTTGTAAAGCATACTTTTCACTGACAACTTTTTCCTAAAGAGCATTTTCATCACGCTGATACATAATTCTCCACAACCATTTAAATAACAAGGCTTTATTTTTCTGAAGTAGACAGCCCACTCCCAGACCTCCAAGAGATTTCAGGAGTTGAATGAAATCCCATTTAACAGAATACATTTTCTTTTTATCAACCGAACCACCCCAAAAGAAATTACGGAACAAAGAATTTATCTTTTTTCCCACCGACTTAGGCATTTTAAAAAGTGATAGGTAATAAATTGGCAGGTTATTCAGACAAGATTTGATTAAGGTTAACCTGCCCCCAAAGGACAAAAATTTTAGTTTCCAGGAAGTCAATTTACCTTTGATTTTGTTGAGGACTGGTTCCCAAATTTTCTTCATTCTCAGGTTGATACCAATAGGCAGACCCAGATAGGTAACAGGCAATGACACCAATTTACACCAGAGAGAAGCTACAGTCGATTCAATCCAAAACCTATCAATGTTAATACCAACAAGAGCACTCTTAAAGAAATTTACCTTCAGTCCCAAGGTAAGGGCAAAGCATTTTAGGATTCTTCTGACATTGATAAGTTCTGGCACTTTGGGAGAACATAAAAGAAGCGTATCATCTGCATACTGCAACAAAAAAATTGGGCTACTGCCATTACAAAGGGAAATACCAGAAATATGTCCAAGTTCCAATGTAGTCTGAACCATAATTGATAAACCTTATGCTGTAATAATGAACAGGAAGGGTGAGAGAGGATCTCCTTGTCTCAGTCCCCTAGATAACTGAACTTCTTGAGTTGGGGAGCCGTTGATAAAGAAGGAGACTTTGGTAGAGGATAAACAATTGCTGATCCATTGGCGCCATTTACCACCAAAATTCATCTGACCCATAATAGAATCCAGGTATCTCTAGTTGAGAGAGTCAAATGCTTTATGAAAATCAAGCTTAAAAAGGACACCAGCTTTTTTAGATTTTACCAGAGAGTGGATGACCTCGTTAGCAACAAGAACACTGTCTAGAATGTTTCGACCTGCCAGAAATGCACTTTGCTGTTGGCCAATAACACTAGAGATCACAGATTTAAGCCTATTTGCAAGCATCTTAGAGATGATTTTGTAGAGACTACCAATAAGACTAATGGGCCTATAATCAGCAACAGAGTTAGCATCATCTTTTTTAGGAATTAAAGCCACAAAAGAAGAAGAGATACCCTCAGGGAGTTGTCCAGAAGTGTAAAATAGATCCACCATAGCCATTACCTCAAAGCATATGATATCCCAAGAGGCTTTAAAAAAGTTAAAGTTGAACCCATCTGGTCCAGGTGATTTGGAGCCATCACAGGACCAAATAGCAGACTTCACTTCATCAAAGGAGAAGGGTGCCTCTAACAAACCTGCATCAGAATTAGAAATTTTTAAAAATTTGTTGGAGATGAGGGAAGGCCTCACAAACTGTACTTCAGAGAAAACATCATAGTAATGATCTAAGACTGCCTTTCTTATACCCTAAGGATCAGAGATTAAACCTTCATTAGTAGATAAGCACCCAATAAAATTCTGCTTTGCTCTATTTGATGCAGAAACATGGAAGAATTTTGTGTTGCGGTCTCCAAGTTTGCACCATAAAGCCCGAGATTTTTGCCTCCAGAGGCTCTCTTTTTGCCTTTTTTTGGTCCACAACTGACGCCAAGTGATACCCCTCCTTCTTATGAGAATCGATCTGGATGCATAGTCGGCGAGAGTAATGGCTTCTAACTCCACATCAATTTTATCAAGATCCTCCTCTAATCCAGAGATGACAGCATCTAAATCCCCAAAATACATCTCGGTTCCACACCTTTAGCTTATTTTTCAATAGCCTCAACTTTGTAACAATGGTGTTGCCATTAAAAGGAATATTAAAACTTTCCCACCAAAGCTGAACATTTTTGAGAAAGTCTGGGGATTGAAGCCAACAATCAAGGAATTTAAAAGGCTTTGGTCCCCAGTTGTAGTCCAAAATCGTAAGCATAAGAGCACAATGATTAGACAGTCCTTTGTGAAGACACCATTGTTTGGTCAATGGGAAAGAAGAACCCCAGTCTGCATTGATAAAAAATCTATCAATTCTGCTCATAGATGAAGAGTTACTCCAGGTGAAATTCTTTCCGATAAGAGGTAAGTCAAGGTGTTTACTAGTATATATATACACGATCAATATATGTCACTCATCCAACTATTAAATGAAATACTTTGAATGTATATACGAATTTTTCTGTAATGTATACATATACACACTGAGCTATTGGCTTGATATATACATACACTAATTAAGATGTTGATGTCAAAATAACAGTACGATTTTTTTCAACAGTTTCACTTTATTAACTTGCTTCTATAAGGATAACAACTATTGGTTGTTGGTGTTAATAAAATAAGGGTAGTCAAATTCAAATTTAAGAGTATGAAACACCATAAATTTAAATCTCATACGTAAAATCAGCCAAAAATTTAAAATTATCATAGATCAAAAGTCTCAAGTTTCTCAGCTTAAACTAATTGATTTGGATCTCATCCGTAAAATAACAATGTGATTATGATATAAAGTTTGGGCTTACTCTACCTGCAGTGTACTTCCAGACCTAGTTCATGGATATGAACAGTCTGAATGTTAGTGGGAGTATGATTTGGAATTTGGTGAGCTTCGTTCTTCAGAAGTTGAAGAATTGTTGAGAAGTGCAGCTATGTTCCGGGACTGTCTCCAGCCTAGCTGCTATTGTTTTAGAGTGTGTGTATATATATATATATATGCAAAACCAAATCAATTTGCCTCATGTTATATAGAGTTAGCAAGTTCTCAACTTCTCAATGTAACGATTGTTACTAAGAATGTTGAGATGATATCACCAGCTAATTTTAGCATGTATTATTTAATTAAAATTCACATTATGCACTTTAATTAATAAATTAAATAACTCAAATAAAATAAAAATTTATATCTTTAAATAATAATTTTTAATATTTATTTTTCAAAACCGCAAGAGACATCCTATTATAGATTATGAAATAAATAAATAAGGGCGTTAAATGACAATTGCACATCTATATATGCTATTTAACTAGTTTTTTTTTTTAATTTTTTTTATTTTTTATTTTTTATTTTTTTAATAATGATTATATTATTGATTAGTTATCACGTGAAATTATAAATTATTTATAATTAATTAGTTATACATCATTTATTTTTAGGCTAACTAAATCCTAACCGTTTGTTTTCTTTTCTTTTTTTCTTTTTTTCATAATTTTTTTTATTGTTGATCACCGTCAATTATCTCTTAAATCGACAGTGGTTCTTTATTTTTTTTCTTGTTATTTGATTTATTTTATTTTAATTTTTACATTCAATAAATATATATCTTTAATTTTTTATTGATTTTTTAGAAAATCTTCCTCTACCGAATTAATATCTTTTATGAGTTTTGGTTGTACTTTATACTTTGTGAAGTATGATTATCTCCCAGTTGTAAAACTTATATTAATATTTTTATAATCGGACTTATTTAAAAATTAAAGAGTCAATTTATTATTAATTAAAGCTATTGATTGGAGCGTATAGATCGTTGAGTTACATATTAAATGAGCTCTATCAACATAATTAAAGAATATTAACAAGAAATTTCATAATTTGAGTAAGATTTTATTTTTACACTTCTTGATTATACTATTACTAATATTATTTTTTAAGATGTAATTTTAATTTTTAATGTAGTGAAAGATTATTTTTTCATAAAAATAATTATATATATTATTAAATAAGTTTGTAAAATAGATAAACGTTGAAGATTCATGATATCCCTTAATATTCCATAATTGAAATCGGGTGCATAGCAATTAATTTTGAATCCATTCAGATAAATACAGATAGTAGACCATATTTATCTACATATGTACAACGAAACTTTTTAATATTAAAATTGGATCAAGGAGACTACAATTTCATAAATTATACCAAATTGAAGATAGAATATGATAGTAGTTTTTAAAATAAAAGTATTTTTAATATTATATTATAAGGATTTTTTCAATATAAAAAGTAAAAAATTTTATTTGAGTCCAATAAACTCTTTAAATTTTAATTTTTTATATATCTTTTTCTTTAAAACATAAATGATTTTAATTTTTCTTTTTCTATTAATTAATTAAATATTGGAAGATACCAATATAAAAAGCATAATAAATTTTTGTATTTATCGTTTTATTTGGAGGGGGTATTTTATTATTTAGATGATAACTCTCTTCAAAATATTAATAGAAAAATATTAATAGCTCAATAGTTCTATTTTTGTGGTCTTGTTTGGTTCAGCTATTTATATAGATAACTGTCATGGTTAGCTGGTAGTTGGTAACCAATAAATATGAACGTCTGATAAAATTTTGTTAGTTGTTATTGTTGTTAATATATCAAATGACCATTAAGTATATAAATTATTTTTAAATACAATTTATACATCTCTTATAATATTCTTTAACTATGTAAATTATTTAAAAAAGTATATAGTAATAAATATTAAGTTATCATCCTTAATTTATGTATTATTAAAATTACTAATAGGAACTATTTAAAAATTTGCATAATATAAATTTCTAAAAATACTATAGATATGAATATTGTAATTATTTAATTGCTAACTATAATTTAAAATAATATTTATTTTATTATGAGTTATAAAAAATCAATTATATGCGTTTAATTTAAAAAGTCAGTTGTTTTTTTTTTTTTGAAATATTACATGCTTACATCATTCATAATCTCAGATAAATCTCTATCAATACAAATCACAAATCAAAATCCATATAGGAAATATATAGTACAAGAAATATATAGTATAAGCAAGCTCTACGTAGGAATCGAACTCAAGACCTTAGTTCTAGGGCCTCAACGTATTAACCAATTGATCTGCGCTCCATTGATAGAAAATCAATTGATTTAATTATTTTTAATAAGAGTAATATAGTATAAATATAAAATAAATTTAAATCAACTATCAGCTTATGAAAAAATTTTTTAAAATAGAACTGATCAAATTCGTAAATATTTTGAATGAAAACAGTTATCAATTACTAATTTAACCAAAACCAAACACTTAAAATTAAGGTAATTGATAAAAAAATCTCTATCAGGCAATCTAGATCTTCTAAACTAAATACCTCCTCTCTTTTTTTCTTCTGATTCTTTTTTTTTTTATATATATATAAGAAAAACATGAGATTCGACTTCCAAGATATAGAAAGTCAAACAAACTTTTATCTTAAATTTATAAAATATAAAATTTACCTAGATTTATAACAAAAAATTTAGAACATATAAAGGGCTCCACCCTAGCCTCCGATATAATATACTGCCCCCCAAGTGTTAGTCGGCCAACCTAATCTTTGACAAATTTATTCGTAACACTTATAATTGTACAATGATAATATTGTTTTTATAAATAATAATTAATAATACACTACTGTCACATCATGAATTTTTTTAGTTGCAGAGATACTTGAAAATGGCAGGCATCATATAATAAAATAACCTATAAACCATTCATGTCACAATTATACACGTAGATTTTCAAAATCAAAGATATCCATTAGCTTCATTACTAGACTTGAATTTAAGAGCATGTTTGAATGAATCAAGTTCAATCAAACAACAATTTTCTTTTAAAATTTTTCATAATCAAATCTAATTCGATTGAGACAGTAACGAATTATTGGAGCAAATTATTTATTATTATTATAGGAAAAATGACATATCTCAAGAACAAAAACAAGCATAATTGTACCTTCCACCACTTCATTTTATTATAACTTATAAAACACCACAATTACAATAACACACTGCAAGCATAAATTATGGAGGGACTCTCACACAGTCTGATACATCACATTACAGACATTAGCCAACAGACCAAGAGCTTGTAGCTCTTGGATGTTTTATTTTATAAGATAGCACATGGACATCATTTTGATAGAAAAGCAAGTACTAATATGCCTTGCCAAGGCCTGGATCAATCCCTGTAGTGAGACGGACAGCAAAATCCATGTAACTAAGTGGAATTGGAACACTCGGATTCTGTCTCTCATATTCAATAACCAATTTTGTAAGGGAAAACATCATGAACACTCTAGAGCCATATTATCCATGCCAATACCACATCATATCAGAGAACGAAATGTCAGCACCACGTCAGCAATTATAATTGCATCATGTAATAAATTTAAAATTACTAATGGTATAAAATATATATCTTAATTTGCCAAAAAAAATATCACATAAAAAGTCGTTAAAATGTGAAATTACATGTTTTTTTTTTATTTATCCCTTTTCATTTTTCTAAAATTATTGTATTGTGTATTTATATGTGGTCGTAACCATATCACCTTATCCATGTCTTTGCATTATAAGTTAAAAAATAATATTTAATTTTGTGGAGAAAATAATAACTCTATTAAGCTCCATTTGTTTATGGAAAATATTTTTTCTTATTTTTCAGTGTTTGGATTATCAAAAAACTAAGTTAAACAAAAGTTATTGATTAAAGAAAAATAACTTAAAATATGGGAAAATAACTTCCTGTTCCAAGGTTTAAAAATCTATCAAATATAAAGAGAGAGGAAAAAAAAAATCAAATATAACGTTATAAATTTTCTCCAATACAATCAATAGTCTCTTTCACTTCATTGTTTTCATCTTGATTTTTTCATCTAAAATTTATTTTTTTCTTAGTACCTTATTTTTCATATTACTTTGTTTTTTTTTTAAATTATATTTATTTATTCATTACTCTTGGTGAGTTACCTTATATTTTTGTTGAATTTATTCAAGGGTTTGTGTTAAAGGATGGATTAAGAAATGGGTTTTGTTGAAAATATAAATCTAATTACTAAGATTGATTTCGTTGGAATTGGCACACCGATTTTTGAGATTTAGGTCTGTTTAGTTAAGGTGTTGTTGATAGCTGATAACTATTAATAGTTAACCAATACTAAATGTTTGCTAAAATTATAAGACCATAGTGTTTTTTTTTTTGGGGAACCTAATAAACAAAGGAGGGTCTTACCAAATTCTAAAACAAGTTTGAGACCGTGCTGCATGTGCAACAGTGTTTGCTTGCCCACAAATAAAGCCTACATAAATAACTCAGCAAAACTGAGCAAGGGCACGACAAGACTGGATAACACTACCAAACTCAAACAAATTAGAGACAAAATGATTAAACCCATCCACTACCAGCTTTGCATCAGTTTCTAAAACCACTATCTCAGTTGCAAAATTCCACAGCCAACTCAAAGCTTCCTTAAAGCATATTGCCTATGCCAATTTCGAAGATAGTCTACCAGTCAACTGCCGAGACCAACACACAATAACTCTCCCTAGGTGATCACGCAATACCATTCCCAGGCCAACAATATCATTCCAAGCATCAATTGAAGCATCTATATTCATTTAAGCAGATCAACCGCTGGAGGAGACCATTGAACTGCCTGTTGATCTTGTGCACATCATACACCCCCATGAACAGCAGCATCGGCTGAGACAAACTGAGCAAGAAAATCCAAACTATTCAGCACACAGATGGCAGGAGGAATAAGATTCGCATTTCATAAAAAATTATTAATTTCTTTACTGCCATATACTCCAAATCGCCATATAGACCTTGCTCTTAAAATCATAATCCTCACTACCAAACATATCTTCAATCCAAGAATCAAAACTAACAGCAATAATATTAGTTAAAACAATGCCAACTTCCTCCCAAGACAATCTAAAAAAATATGAAGCAAATGCTCACCAAATTCTCCACAATGCACACATGTGTTCTCTACAATACATTTGCTGATAGTGTATGCGTGTGTGTGTGTATATATATATATATAATAAAAAATATTGTAGATGGTTTTGTTTATATAATTTCAAAAAATAAAAATATAAACTTTTTAATTAGACAATCTATTTTAAATATAATACTAATATTATTACTATTATTAATATTTCAAATAATGAGTTGTAAAATTTTTTATTAATATAATTTTTAGTATTTTTATTTGTGCGGTTAATATTTTTAATAACTAAAATATTAATATTTTATTAATATTTTTAATGATTATTTAAATAATAATTTATTAAGTAACAATAATTAGTTAAAATTTAAAAAACATTTGTTAAAATTAAAAGGGTAAGAATAAGATAGTAAATATAATTTTTTTTAAAAAATCTATTGGTAACAAATTTTAAATTCGAATTTATATGAACCGGTGCATTTTGGTATCTAACAAGTACCAGCTCATTTTTAAAAAAAAAATTAATCAAATAGATTTTTCTTATTATTGGAAACTGAACAACTAACAGTTGTATCCCAACAGTTAAACAAACATTCTTAGTGGGAATCAGATCCTTTTGATTGTTGAATTAATGGGAACCAGATGCTTTTGATTGTTGAATTAGTGGGAACCATTTAAAAATTTAAGTTTTTTTTTTCTTTGCATTAATAGTGAAGTGCAATTTTTTTTTTCTTGCGTTCTTGAATGTCAATGACCTGTGAGGGAGTTTTGAATTATTTTTTAACTGTTTTTTAATGTTCAACTAACCATTGGAAAATATTCAATTTTTCCAAAAATAAAATAAAATATTTTCCGTGGAATAAATGGAACCTTAATTTCAATAGGAATTGTAGGTGACATATATATACAAGCTTATATATATATAAGCTTATATAAGCTTGTGTATATATATATACAAGCTTATATATATATATATAGGTGACATATATATACAAGCTTATATATATATATATATATAAAGTTACAACTTTACCTGTCTATATATAAATACAATTTTTTTAAACTACCCATACCCAGAGCTCGCTATACACTAACTAATTCGGGGATCAGAAGGGCATCAAAGGTCTCAACAATTAATTTAATACAACGGCATACACTAGAATTCAAACTCAAAACCTGATTTAAATGAATATCTCTTTACGAGCTAATTCCATCAATTGTTAGTATAAATATAAACTTTGAATAGTAAAATAAATATTTATATCGACTGAGTATCCATTGACAATAAATAACTATAGTGCCAGTGAGGGATCGCAGACAAGTGGTAACTTCTCTTCAAAGGCATCCTAAAGTGCAGAATTTTATTTCTACCATTGTTGATTTAAAAGGAAAGGATTGCCCCCTATTATGCAGTCCATCAATACTAAGGTAATATGATCTCCCAATTTACAAAAAAAAAAAAACTATAATTTACCAAAAAAAAAAAAACTATAGTTTTCTTAGTCTATTCTATTAGTTATGGTTTTCATCAGATTTATTTATTTTAAAAAATTTAAAATCAAAGCAATGGGGCACAACTCAATTGGTTATTGCACTGAGACTCCAAAAGTGAGGTTTTGGGTTCGATTCTTATATGGAGCATGCTTATACTAATCAAAGGTAGCGAGTTTGCTTCGATTTCACCCCTTACATGAATTTGTGGTTAGTTGAAACCAAATTTGCAAATTGTATATATATTAATTATTTAATTACTTCACAAAGATTAATTAATTAAAACACAATATTAGTTCTGAGAAGTTGATGTTAGTGTAGCGTTTAGAGTTTAGAGTTTAGAAAACACCACAATTATAATAACATTACAAGCATAAAATGTGAAGGGACTCTCACAGAATCTCATCACACTACAGAAATTAGCCAACAGATGAAGAGCTTATAGCTCTTACTTTTTTATTCTACAATATAGATTACACACATCATTTGATAGCAATACATATAGTAATTTATGCATTGATAGCGCATTTATCAATCCCTGTAGTGCAACCGATCAGAAAATCCATGTAACCATGTGGAACTGGAACACTGGGATTTAGCTTCTCAACCACCAATTTTGCCAGGGAACCTTGGCCTTTGGGTTTGACATGGTAAGTTGTAGTCCAAGCCTTGTAAGCCTTGAAGACATCACCTTCCAAACCCATAATTTTCACTATCTTATCCTTTTCATCCAGTTCAGACTTCTCTTTAAATATTTCAGTTTTTCCATCTGTAATTGATCATAACATTAAAGAACTTTGATCCCACTATCAATACGTATAAAACTAATCCAAAAAAAAAAAAAAAAAGGTTAGGCAATAAAATATGAGGAAATTAATATTACCAAGTTTTTTGAAGAACGGGATTGTAAGAGTTCAAGTTTGAGGTTTGCACTCACAATTTTATAAATAATCAAATGTAATATGTTGGTACACGTTAAAAAGTTCCACATACATACCCATGATGTAGTTCCAGATCCAGGTGGAGCCTGAAGTCTTACCACCACCTTCATGTACTCGAACTGCTTGTATATTGGGAACATATACAGGAGCTTGGTGGACTTGACATTTCCAGAAATTAAAAAATTGTTCAGGGCTAGACTTGAGTTCTATCTCAGTCTCTAGCTGACCCTTAATTCCATCACCCATTATGACTTTTTTCTTTTTATAATTGTAACTTAGATGTATATAAAAGAAGCTGGGTACCTATGACTTGGATTTGTGAATTGGGTTGTCCTTATGTGGACCTGGTCTGCAGGAGAGTGACTAAGCTGTGTAAATTAAGCAGAGTTTGTAGCTATTGAGTTTACTGAGTTTGTAGCATTAGTGGCTAATTTTATTGTATAATTTTTGCTTTAATAAGAGGAAGGATCAATGTCTACAACACCACCCATACAACAAAGGTTGAAATAGAATTTCATAAAGGTACGGCCCAAATTGGCAAAACGACCATATACCACAAATGGAAAGACAAGAAAGCTGTGGCCAAAGCTCAATTATGTATATACATCGCCATCAAGGGAATGATCTATCGATTATTTCTCTCAAAAATTATTCTAAAATGTAGAGTTCAAATCCTACCATTTTTAATTTGTTAAATAATTAACAGTTTTAATGAGTTCAACTGAATCATAAAGAGGTGGCTTTTCTTTTTCTTATGTATATATACCTGCATGATTGCTCTAATCCAAAACCTAGTTAATCCATTCCATTTGGCAGTATTAAGCACATCCCATATGAGTGGAGTTTGGCAGTATTGAGCTAGTAGGTTTTGTACATCCTCCATGAAAGCGAGAGCCGCAGAAATATTGGAAATGGGATTTGCAGCCTTCTGCCTCTAGAAGTTCATTACACAAATATACCAAAGGTACGAGGCTAAAACATTGCAAAATAATGATAATAATCGTAATCATATACTTAAAACTTTTATTTAATAATAATAACAACAATAATATGTTTAATTGTTTATTTATTATATATCACGAGTCAAATAAATTTTTTATTCACATGTGAAATATGTGGTTGTTTACTAGTGTGTGTATATATATATATATATATATATATATATATATATTAAAGAACTTAGAAACTGGGAAGATTTTCTTTCTCTTGTTTAATTAATGATTTTGAATAGGTATTACTTTTTTGTGCAAATTTTATATTAACTTTTTACTCTCATCATATATAGTTTTTATCTTAAAATTTTATTATTTTTTTGGGTCTAAGGGCCTGTTTGGTTTAACTGTTTCTATCAGCTGATAGCTGATAGCTGTTTTGTAATGGTGTTTGGTAAAATGCATATGAGCTGTTTTGATTAATATATAAAATGACTATTCTAGACATAATTTATTTATTTTGTACAAACAAATAGAAAAATATTATATTAAATTTTACTACTACAACAAAATAATCATAATAATAATAATAATAATAATATATTAAATTCCTAATTTTTTAATAAGTGTAAAATAATATCGTTTAATTTTTAGATATATTTTTTGAACAATATAGGAATATATTCGACATTTTATCAATATTATGTCATTATTTTTTATTTAATTTTAACTAAATACCTATTCCTACTATAATCAATGTGATGAAAATATTTTTATTAAAATTAAAAAATTAAAATAAAATTATAAAATATCATAAAATTTTAAATTTCTTTACTGGGAAAAAAATTGAGAA
>CATIWK010603749.1:0-15893 GCA_949634005.1 Mallotus japonicus | reverse complement strand
TAGAACAGTGAAAGTTTTGTGGAAAAGGTTAAAGTGAGCAATTGTAAATTTAAAACAATATATAGATGATATTTTAATATTATAATGCTATGCAGTTGTTCAATTCATCCCATGGAAGACAGAAACATGTCCATGGTTGCTCCTAGTTCCTTCATGAATTTGTTGTCTTTTTTGTCATCTCTCAAGGGAGAGGAAAAATTTTACTATCTTTATTCAGCACCATGCTTACCAGTATCCATAGGTAAATTGAAGACTTTGTACACCCTTGATTTACAAGATAATAATTCACCAAGATTGCCTGATGTGTTGTGGAAATTGAAAAAATTGGGCATATATATTTAGATTACGGGGATTTTGGGTTGATTTAATTAGGTAAATTATAGCAGCACTTGGAAACTTTGAATATGGTATGAGCTTAGTATCTGATTGTCGCAGGTGCTACACTAATCTCCTAAATTTAGGGATAGTATTCCTCGAAAGAAAGAAAGTACGACTGTGAATGAGCTGAGCAGCTCGTGAGCTTCTCCAAATTCGACTCGATAAAAGCTTGTTCAGACTCGTATATTAAAGCTCGTTTAATAAATGAGCCGAGTTCAAACTATGCAAAGTTTTGCTTTTAAAAACGCATGGGTAAGTTCGAATAAGAGCTTGCGAGCTGGCTCCTATGTTTAATGTGTTAATATTTTATTCTTAGATATAAAATAAATACATTTTAATTTATAGGATATGTAAAGAATATTTAAAAAATATATTATTACAATAATAATACATTTTTATTTATAGGAAATGTTTAATTTGTTTGATGTGTATTTAAACTTCACTTTAGTTAATGGAAAGTATGTTCAGTTTTTATTCACAAATATTCTTTATGTTCTTATGAATTTTTTTTTTTTTTTTACAATTGGTATCAGAGCTCTTGTTTGTTCTTGAAGGGCTTGCGTAAGCAAAGAAAAGAGTCTTCTTTAGCAATAATTATATTTTTGTTTAAGAGAAACCTGCGAACTCGTCTCTTTCCCTTTATAAATATCACCACTTAGTTCCTTCTTTATCCATCAATGTCTTCAAATCAAGCAAATTTCACTTTTACCCCTCCACCTATTCTCACAGGCGATGACTACTCCAGATGGGCTTTGAAGATGCAGTGTTATTTACAAGCTCTTAATCTCAACGTTACATCGAAGATGAGGCAATGCAGTCTTCTTTACCTGAGAACCCCACCTTGGCACAAATCAAAGATCATAATGTTAAGAAAGCTCGAAGGTTTAAGGCCAAAACTGTTATCCATTCTGTAGTAAGTGAAGCCATATTTGATAAGATCTTGTGTTGTGCCACAACAAAGGATATACAGGACTATCTCATGGAGGAATATTAGGGGAATACGAGGACCAGACATATGTAGCTTCACAATTTGAAAAGAAAGTTTATGATGGAGAAGATGAAGGAGGGAGAAAGTGTGAAGGATTTTACTGATGGAGTCATGTCTCTTGTGAACAAAATTAGTATTTTTGGAGATTCTTTACCTCAGGCGCTTGTAGTTGAGAAAATTCAGCTAAGTTTGCCAGAACATTTTGAATCTAAAATCTCTTCCATTGAAGAGAGCAAAGACATAACAACTATCAAGCTAACAAACTTGATAAGTGGGCTTGAAGCAGCTGAAACCAGGAGAATCTACAAAAAGAACCATGCAGTAGAAGGAGCCTTGGTAGCAAGACCAGGATGTTGGGAAAATTGACAGTGTTGGCACAGCGGAATAATATTTACAGAGACAAAATAAATTACTGCAGAAATAATCAAGCAAATAAATATATGGAGGCGATCAAACCGGCCAACAAGTGAATAAAATAGGCGGTTAAACCAGCTAATTGGTTAATCAAATAGGCGGTAAAACCTGCCGTATAAATAATAAAAATGACACCAAAATTTAACGTGGTTCACCCTTAGTGTTGGGCTACGTCCGCGGGACAAACTCGGAAAAGTTCTTCCACTATAAAAATAGTAGGTACAAGAGAGAGTCTTCTCTAGATTAATACTAGAGGTATACAATAACAGAGATCTCACCAAAATAGTGGCACTCAAAGTGTTTCCCACACCCCAAAATAATTTCCTCGCTATTTTGTCACTCACCCTTTGAGAAAACTTTCCCAAACCAAAAAAAAAAAAATCTCTCACTCTCACAAAGCAAAATTGCTTTATTTTTCCTCACAGGAGCTCTTTCTCTCTCGCTCTCTTTTGCTTGTTTTTTGCTCGTCCATCTTCTCCCATATACAAGGCCTTTATATAGGCCATAATATGCAGAAGAAACAAAAAAAACAAAACAGCAAAACTTTTGACAATTTTTTTTTCTTTTATGGCTGCACCGATTTTGGTGCAGCCTTTTTTGATTTTTTTTTTTATTAAACATGTGGCTCCACTCCACTTAGGAGGGACCACATCACCTTATATAAAATTTCAGGGTTAATAAATTATTAAAATAGTGACATATAAGATTAATGACCTATTAAAATGTGTATACACATTTTATACGTTTCAGAACTAAGAGATATTTCCTCAAAATATACTAATCCATGTGTTGACCATTTGCATGATTAAAGTTTAATCACCCTTATTTTGACTTTAACAACTCAATTTTGATTCATTGATGAGTGTGATTTGAGTATATATAAGTTAGGTTCAAGTTAGAGTTCATTCAAGGCTTGAAAAATCAAGTTATGCATGAAGGTAGGGATGTTTATGAGCTGAGTCACGACCGTGAGCATCCCCACTATCCAATTTCTTCAAAATGCTCAAGTAAAGAAAAGAGACAGAGACCCTCATGGTCTCAATCACGAGCGTGAGGCTGCCCGTGAGGAGGACGCTCACGATCATGAGAATGGAAGCACAATCGTGAGATGAATGAAGCCAATTCAAGAAATTCAGACAATGACCCTCACGATCATAGGTCATGATCGTGATAAGCTGGGTCACACTCATGATCAAGATTGATCATGGTCATGAGGAAAATCACACGAGAAGAACCAAAGAAGGCAGTGACCCTCGCGATAGTGAAGTTTGTGATCACGATCGTGATCTAGGTCACATGATCTTGATAAAGATGAAGTCTGAAGTGAAGTTTGAAGACAGTGACCCTTATGATCTAAGGTCACGATCGTGAGGGTGGTCACGATCCACATATTAACTCTCTAATAGTCATAATCAAGCTACAGCGGCTAATTTTGTTGAGACTCACGATCGTGATGGGAGTAGTTAGAATCGTGAGCAGTCAATTCTCTCCAAAAGGAATTAGAAAAATTTTATGAAGATAGAGAAGAATGAGATGGAAGTATGGCTTCCTAACAGCTAGTTTTTCATTCTCAACTATAAATACATGCTATCAAACCTCATTCAAGAGGTTAAAGAGTTTTGGTGAACATTAATATCTTTGAAATTCATTGTGTTCATTCTCATTTATTGTAAATTTATTCTTTCAGTGTTATTAGAGTGTGTTAGTGATTAGGTGATCTTCATCTACTCCTTTCTTGGGTTGAATTAAAGGGCATTGAGGTACTAATTTACTAAAAGTTTAAGTGTTAGCCTTGCAAAACACTTGGTTGTATATTTATTGTAAGTTAGCTAAGAAAACTCAATTTTAAAGGTTTGAGTTTAGCCTAAAAAAACTCTTGTTGTAAACAAGGTTAAAAATCCTAATTTGGAGATAAGTTAGATAGAGACGTAGGTTTGTTGATTAACCAAACTCTTTAAATTTCTTGTGTGAATCCTTTTTATCCTTTTTCTTTTTCTTTTCAATTCCTTTTTAATCTCCACCTAAATCTCAATTAGCCCTATTCATCCCCTCTAGAGTTTTTCACCACGTTATTAGTGAGTTATTAAAATTGTAATATATAGCATTTTTGAGCGCCATTAAAATGATGACATGTGAAATTTTATGAAATTTATTTAAAAATATTATATTATAATATAAAATAATTCATGCATGTATGCCATTGAATTATTTATAGTTTTTATTTTGTTAGATACATGTATGCCATTTGATTTTTTTTTTTTAAATTAAGAAGTTAAATTAAAAGGAAATCATTTTTCATTTTATAAAAACTACTTGATTAATTTATAATACCTATTATATCAAAATTATTTAGAGGTTAATTATTAGTTTTCCCTCTATTTTACCATATTATATTACTTATTTATTGGCATTTAAAAATTATATTCATCATTTCTTTTTTGTGATATTAGACTATTTACTAATTTTTTTAATATTTCTATTAAAACTACTGCTAATTGAGTATACAATGATAATTATATCTTTAGTGAAATATAAAACTATCTAGAGATAATTATTATTTGTCCCCAATAGTTTACCATGTTATACTACTTACTTCATAATTAAAAAATTATATTCTTTTATACATTGTTATGCTTTTCACTCTTTTATTAAATTTTTAATTAAAATTATTGTTAAATAACTATAGATAGTAAAATAACCTTTAATTTAAAAGGTGGTTCAATCATGAAAAGGATAGTTTCAAATAATTTATTTCATATACCCTATAATTTAAACAAGCATGTTAAAGTTAAAAAATAGATTTTGAAGCTAAAGAGAGAAATTACGCGAGTAAATAAATAAATTTAATAAGTTAACATTTAAATAGATATATTTTAAGATTAAAAGTAATTAATTAGTACTTAATTGAAATTTTGACTAAATTAAAGTAAAATTAAATATGCTTATGTTATTAAGTATAATTATTAATTTTTTAGTCAATTGATAATAATTTTAACATAAATTCTAATAAAAATTAGTATAATAATAAAAATATAATTTTTATATAGGGGATATTACATAAACAACCCCAACCTTTGGGGTATTTTCAAATAAAACCCTATCCAATTTTTTCTTTCAAATATAACCACAACCTTTGAAATGTTATCAAAAAAAACCCTATTTGGATGACTGTACTGGTAATGCTGAGTTTTTTGTTGAAATTTCATATACCTAATATGCTAAGTTGAAATTTCATATATCTAGTATGCTGAGTTTTTTGTTGTAATAACTAACTTGCACTTTTATTTGTTTAAACAGTCTACTAATCCAAATTGAAACACTCAATTGGAGGGGAGAAAATATCAATTTGGGGCAAATGCATCGGTTTCATCTCCTGTTACCATTACTGTCATCCAAGTAGGACCCGTGGATCATAAAAAAACGGTTTCATCTCCTGTTACCAGTACAGTCATCCAAGAAAGGCTTTTTTTGATAACGTTTAAAAGGTTGTGGTTATATTTGAAAGAAAAATTAGATAGGGTTTTATTTGAAAGCACCCCCAAAGGTTGGGGTTGTTTATGTAATTTCCCTTTTTATATATTATTGGCAAATGGTATAATAGTCAAATGGAGGGGCAAATTGTAATCATTTCTTATATCAAAGGTTTTTTCTGAAAATATTTGGTAATTATTTGTTAATTAACAACAATTTGAACATAAAATTTAGAGGAAAGGAATAAACTATATATATATATATATATGGAAATATAAATTTTAAATGTGCGAGGCTAGTGGTTATTAACCCAGTTTTTAATTTATTTTATTTATATTTTAAAATTATTATACAATAATTTTTTTTAAAATTATAAGGTCATATGACTTTAGTATCAATGTACTGCACAACATGAGAAAACCCTCATCTTTTAAATCGACTACAGTAGAAATCAGACCCTACACCTCATATGCCCTTAGAGATTAATTACTATTTAGCTACTCTATTATACATTAATTTACATTTATATTTTAAATTAATTATATATTATAGAGAATCACCATTAGTTAAAATAAATGTGACAACATAATTTAAAAACAAATATATGTTAACTTCGATAAAGATATTAAAATGCGAGTACTGTAATCAAGCCACTACACTAAAATGTTCGGCCCAAATCTAAATCATGTGTATTCCAATGCAGCAAATTTTGCCCTAAATTCCAATTTAATTGCGAACTAAAGGTCAAATTGCCCCTTACTTAAAACTAATGGACAAATAAGTCGAATTTTTAGTTGTTCAACAATTAAAGACAAAACTTTGATTTTAAAGTCAATTTACTCCAAATTTGAGTTGAATGAAACGCATGTAGTGGAAACTCTTCAAGAAGCATGTGAAGTAAATATTTTATTATAAATATACTAAAACACTATTTTTTAATTCAGAAAAACTAAACCTATTTTTTACCCATTATTCTTATAATAATAATCAACACCTCACCAGAAAACTTCACCTCACCTCTCCCTTCATCGCAGACTTCCCCATCAACACCAACCATGACAAAAAAAAAAAAAAACTAAACTAACTCTGGGGTTTGGCAAAATGGAGATCAGACGGCTTCCTAGCGGAGGAGACGACGATCTCTCATCGTTGTCATCAACACCCAAAGCTCGAAGCTGAACCACAGAACTCATGTGAAGAAGAAGAAGCTCTAATTGTAGTGAAGGGAGCAGCCGAGAAATGACTAGCCTGGAAAATTAACCGTTTGAATTTGTGAGATGGGTCTTCCTAAAAGAGACTATTCCATGCATCTCTGTTTCAATTTTTTTTTTTAAAAAAAAAAGGAAAGAAAGAAAAGAAATTAACTTGAATTTAGCAGAAGTTTGTAGAATTGATAAAAGTAAGAGGTTGTGAAGAAAGTAGCAAGAGAAAGCATTTGACTTACTAGAAATCTGGGAAGCTTAGTGGTCCGCGCTTGTTCAATGTTGTTGTATGAGAAGAACAAAAGTAGAGTGGGAGGTAGAGTTGAGTTAATAACGGAGATGATGATGCAAATACAAAAACTGAAAGGGAGCAGAGGAGGGCGGACCTTCCACCATGAACGACAGTGAGAATTTGGTGATTGTGGGTGAGGATGTCATTTGGTGCTCTTCTTCACAAGTTTTACGGAAGTGTATCAATGGCTTCTCTGGTACACTTTAATTGTTAAAAACTCTTCTAAATTGCTTCATTCTTCTCTTCTCCTTGGCCTGTTAGTTTTACAAGTATTACATGCTATATTACTCTTGAATCTTGAGACTCTAAATGAAATGCCCTTACTGCTGCTTGTATATGTGCATGTGTTTATTTATGATTATTATTGTAGGCTCTGCAAGTGCAAGAGATGTTAAGGAAAAGGTTGTAATTCTTCTTGGCATGATTCGGATTAATTCTTCATGGTATGGCGAGTTTGAGTTAATCTAGTTCATGGCTTCTAGGTCCTGCTGTGCAGAGTTTTTGGTCTCTGCTGCTATTGTTGTAGGGGCTTCCTTGCGTTTTTGGATGTTATCATTTTGGTTTTGTCTTCTGTCAGTCGGGTTTTGTTTCTTGTTGTTTGATGTTCAATTTTCTGTCTTATGTCAGCTGGGTTTGTGGCTTCTTGCTGCTGGTTTAGGATTTTCAGTTGTGCTCTTCTTTTAGTTTTTTTTTATTTTGTGGTCTTTTGTGTTCGTTCTTGTGGTTACTTAGTTTAGGGAAGTTTTCTCAAATGGTTTTTCCCCTAAAATAAAATAAAATAATTTTGTGCTGCTTATAAAAAAAAAAAAGAAAAGGTGATGGCTTTAATTTGCAAGTCGTTGGGGTGTGGTTAAAAAAAACAGAGGTAGCAATGGTGGACACGGTGGCAGCTGCGGTGGGCATAGAGAGGCGGTGGTGGAGGATAGTGATAGGGAGGTGGTGACGGTGGATGGTGAAAGAGAATGACCAGTGATTGAAAGAACATGGTCAAAGGCCAAAAAACAATATAAAAATAAATAAATAAAATTTTAAAAAAATAGCTAGTACTATTAAAATATTTTATCTCAAGAGGTGTTGTAAAAACACTGATTTTGGACAAAATTAGGATTAATTTGGTCTTTAATTAAAAGTTTTGGACCTATTTGTTGAACAATTAAAATTTTGACTTATTTGTCCATTGGCTTCAAGTTCAGGGGCAATTTGACCTTTAGTTCATTTAATTGCCCCTCAGTATGGTAAAATTTCCAACTCAGAAAGACCAACTTCATGATTCATACAAAGTAATCGCACAACAAAATTGCTAGAAAAGCTAACAGAAGAAATCACTCTTTCCACAAGTCTGCAAATTCATCAGGCACCAAAGGATTTGACATCTCATGCATTTTCCTCTTCGTCTTTGCCTTGACCTTCTTCTCAAACTTACCAGCCTTCTTTCTTTTCTTTTCTTCATTGCTCGAATCTGGAAGCATCACGCAAAGAAGCATTTGACTTGTCAATTGCAAAAGTATTGAATGGAAGAACTAAAAATAGGGATCATAGTCATAAGAAGGGGAAAATAAACCGAGTAACCAGAACACAAAAGATGATAAAATGCACAGACGGAAAAAAAAAATTGCTCAGCCTGCAAAATCATACTTAGCTCAACGTTTCTTATGGACAGTTGACAAGCCGATAATGTATTTAGCAACTAGCAAGTACAATTTTGAAGGTTCTGTTTAGACTTAAAGAAAAAACGTAATGAATAAAGACGCTGAACCGTCAGCTGACACCCCAAGAATAGCCACTTTAAGTGGTGATAGTCAAGAAGCATAGCTTGACTAACAAAACAGTGGGAAATATTTTCCTGAAAATTAGCTGCCACCACAAATAGCCATTACTTTATTTGATGAATTACTTTATTCGATGAAGTAGTGACAGGAAGAATAGCTATATTGACCAATCAGCAGGGAAAAATTATTGTGACAAAAAGCTAGCATGCTGCCACAACAATAACCATTTACTCTATTTGATGAAGCAATGACAGTTGGGAAGACTATCTTGGCTACCTAGACAGAACTACAGAAACTAATCCTAAAATGCGCCAAAACCAAAACTAAATTAGCAGGAAATGTGCAACTCTGACCTGGTTAGGTGATATGTAGAATGGATTCTCATATAGCGTTGGGCCACCAAAGCTGCCACCAAATATCTTGATAGGATTCAAACAAAACCTTGGACCAACCTGTAGAGAACAAGTGTCCAATATTAAACTACCATCATAAGTTCTTAATTGCATGTAACAATGTGAATGCATTTATGCAAACCTCAACAAGGGTCATCTTGTCCAAGCCTCCTCGAGCTACCTTATCTGATTCATTATGAGGTATAGATATCTACATTGGGGAAAAAAGAAGTAAAGAATAATTATGAACTAGAAGTAAAAGATAGAAGGCAAAATAGCTTATACTATCACAATAACATAGCTTAAAAATAAGATTGTGGGTAGGCGACGATGCCATATCTAGGCTACAGAACAATCCAGACTGCACACTCTCATATGCTCCTAATAAGAATAATAGGAAAAGAATTTCCTCAATTCTTCAGATGAAAGAAAGCAGAGGCATCATCCAATTTTGACCAACAAGTTTAAGTTACTAGTATGGTGTTATATATCACTGACCCTAAAATTTCAGCAGGTGCTACCACCATAGGAAAATCCAAGATATAATCAAAAGCATCAAAATATCAACAATTATGTGTAGCATGGATGTAGTACTAATTGTAATAGCAGTCCTAGATGAAGTCATGGTGAATTATAGGGAATGACACCAGAAAAATCCATCATTTGAAGTATTAATTTCATTATAATGACTACCATTTTTAAGCAAACAACATTTTCAAGTTTATTTTAGAATAATATATTCATGAATGTCAGTGTAGCAGAGCACCTTTCCGAAAGCAGTTAATATTACCATCTACAACAAGATTAGAGCGACTTGTATTCAAGTGTTACATCCTTCCCTTTACAAAGCAGGTCATATAATGGACGCCCACAAGCAAAAAATAAAAGAATAAAGAAAAATAGACAAAAAATAACCAACTAGCAAAACTACACTGATATAACCACAGACATACTCAAAGTTCAAACAAAAACTCTTCAGCTGTCTGCAAAGCACACAGGTATAGGCCACAGATGGGTCCAGTCTGCTGAATTAAACATCTTTTACATGAAATGTCAACTCAGGACACAATTTATATTTCACTCTTGAGCAATCTGATTACACAAATCTTTAACAAGGAATTCCTTCACTGATGAGAGAGGTATTAACTGGGAAATTCAAGTATGTCAGATACAGCTCTCCGAGTTATACTGACACTAACTGATTACCTGCACTTAAAAGGCTGGACATTTTTCTAATATTTTTATCATATTTATTTAAATTCTTTAAAAGATTATATTCTGATATACTTTAGATCACCATAAAAAATTTCAACCACTATAACATCTGTATATAGTTTCCATAGTTGTTAAAGGTGCACCCGAGCTGCAATCGCATGAGGCCTAAGCCTTTGTGCCTCAACCACCAAAATGCACGTGGACATGCGCCTTAACCTCTATGTGAAGCATAATAAAATGTGCCTTTATCAATGTTAGGACAAGCTATTGCTAATCACCTTGGACGTCACCCTTTACCATGCTACGAGCCGCCATGATGGATTATTTTCCAGATGAAAAAGTCTCCGTAGTAGTAGTAATAGAGAAAAAAGTGATTATGTTATTTTTTAAGGCAAGTGCAGCAGTTGATCATCCAAGCACCACCATCTAGGTATGTTGTCATCTTTCTCTCCTTCCCTAAAGCTATTCTTTTCTCATATATTTTTTTTCTCTTTCTTTTTTCACCCCACAACTCTCCTTTTTTTCCGTCTCCATTTCTCTTTCGGTCTACTCTTGAAAGATAATTTTGTTTGTTATAGTTGTTGCATTCTTGTCATTTGTTACCTAAATATTTCTATTTTTCCCTTTTTTTGGTCTTAGTATTTTATTATACTCACTTAATTTATTAAACAAGCTTAGTTGTTTTGGCCCTTTCAATTTCTTTTTATTTTTATTTTTCACCTCATGTCACAAAGGCACATGACTACACCTAGCGCCTAGGCCCCAAGACCTTAGCGCCTTAATCCTCTTTGTGCTTTTAATTACTATGACACAATATGAGAGATAACATCAAAATGAAGAGTAATGGAATAAGAGACAATGAGCGTGAGAAGTTGTTTTCCAATCTAGAAGGGGACAAAACATACTTGTTATAGGTGATAGGCGCATCAAGGCCAAGGGGTTCATGGAGCCTAGGTGCAAGGTGCAAAGCATAAGCACACGCCTTATTGAAATGAGGCACAAAAAAAAAAAAATTAAAAGATGAAAAAAAAATAATTCATATAGTAACACTCAAAGCACAACACATACATAAAAACAATAAACTTGACATTAATATTTTATAAATCTAAAATTGAGAAAAAAAAAGTTCAAGACACTTAAAACTATAATCTAATCCTACTAAATATCTATCATTCTTAAAGCCCATAAAATAACTACTCATCATCATTAAGCTCAACAAAATCATTTTTTTTATTAACAAGTCCACGGGCCTCAAGAGTGTTGGCTTACGCACACACTTGTAGACTTACAAATGAGGTTGAGCTCATGTAATACAAAATCAATTGGCTTGTGTTAAGGTCCAATCTACACCACTTATAAGCTTTTTATTGCTTTGCACATTTCCAATGTGCCCCCTCAAGTGTAACTGAGTCTAGACCGGTTACACTTGCCAAACACAAACGGGCCGCACCCAACTCCAAGTCTCAAACACAAGCCCATGATCACCGCTCTAATACCATGTTAACAAGTCCCTGGGCCTTAAGAGTGTTGGCCCACACACATGAATGGAGTTATAAATGGGGTTGAGCCCATGTAACATAAAAACAATTGGCTTATGTTAAGGTCCAATCTACAACACTTATAAGCTCTTTATTGCTTTTCACATTTCCAATTAGGGATATATTCTCCAGCATTTTTCATTTACTTTTTCTTCATCAAATTCCTCATGATCAATTTTAGTTTCTTCTTCATTGTCTTCTTCAACTTATCCTTCTTCATCATCTCTAATTATTAAAGCATTGGGTCATCCTTTTAGAAGATGATTTTGCCTTTTCTACATGTTAAGTCCTTCCATTTGGAGTGGATGTAAATGCAACACCCTTGCTTTTGATTAATCTAGTGTTATAGGCATCTTCTTCAACTCCACTAGCTCTAACAACTACACCCCATATTAAATATTCTTCTCTTATATTATTCTATAAGTTCTTTTCCCCGATTACTTGGTGTGTTAAGCTCATGGCAAACCCATTATATTAAACGTTCAAATTATATCTAACTAAAAATTTAAAAGCTCAAATTATATCTGACTAAAACTTCAAAAAAAAAAAGACAAAAAAAAAGTAAGGCACGCCTTGAATGTGCCTTGCCTAAGGCTCAAGGCACATGCCTTCGTAATATCTCCCGCCTTTTGAAGGCTGAAGCGCAGAGGTCTGAGCCTCTTGAGCCTGAGGTGTACCTCAGCAACTATGGGATAAAAGCACTAAAGGTCCTATACAAGCCCTTATTAAACCAAATTGAGTAAACTAAAACTGAATATCAAATATAAATGAAGAAAAAAATATCTTTAAGATTGTATTCAAATACTTGTAAGATTTCAATTCAGTTTGTTTTGATTTCTTTAGCTAATTAGTTCAACTTGATTTAAATAATAAATCAAAATTTTACAGTTCAATTTAAAAAGTTCTTCAAACAACCATAATCTAAACAACCTAATTGATATGCTCCCAAATTCTTTTTATAATGATGTAAAATATATTAGAATCATTACCTAGTGAAAATGAAATTATAGAAAAAACCCAACAGAAACTGGGGCTAATCAGCTAGTACTGATTCAGTGATTTCACAGTAAAGTTTTCAAACTTACAACAAAAAATAAATAAATAAATACAAATCTGAAAGATAATCCTTTAGAAGCACAAACATGTTCAGCCTAAAAACCAACAAAAAAGTTCATAGACTTTACTAAATAAATTCCAGCTCAATGAACCTTCAGATGAGGGATGGAAAGGAATTGTAATCATATGCTAATAATTCTCTTCAATTAAGAAAAAACTAATTCAGACTAAACCTCTTCCAACGGAAACAGAGTTCAATGCAATAAGCTCTGAAGGATTTATTGGTTAAAAATATACAAACAAGAGTAGGCTACGAACTCTAAGCAATGTCAAAGTTACCTGGTAATTGCGGAACCAAATATGATCATCAACAATGGAGAAAACAAAGACATGATCATGATAAGGCTTAGATTTATGGTGCTCCTTAGGTGTTCCAAATATCTAAAGAAACACAAACAAAAGAAATTAATATTTGAACAGCAGCACTACTCATTATTACAACTAATTCAGAATCTAATTATTCTAGGAGGCTCTAGTTGAATCTCAATGTTTATAGTGTTTTTGGAAAGTCTAAATATGAAAAAAAAAATCCATTTCCACTTGGTCAAATTCTCATGCTTGGAAAGCTTATAATAGCTACTAGAATGCAAATTATACAATTCCTCAAACTTTTGAAAAAAAAAATGCATTGAAATAAATGAATCATGCCAAAAGTACATGAATTCGTTGATAAAAAAAAAGTACATGATTGTACATGATTTAATCCAATGAAGGAATTAGCAATTTCAGATTTCATGCAATAAATGGAAAAACCAATTACCAAGTATGGTTAATGTTAAAACAGAACTCACAAAAGCAAATGATGATTCAATATATGACTTAAGAGTTGCCTTCAAGAACATTGCTATTAACATGGGAGAAATAAAAATTCATAAAAATAATTATCCTTCTAGAAAATTTATCGTCAATCATGCTAAGTACTGATGGTGACCAAGGCTCTAAATCACAACAAAGAGGAGGCAATTGACATATTGTATTGCAGCTAACAATGCATGACAGAATAAAATTTCACAATCAACTTTGTTATGCTACTGACTGATACATATAGAAAACATGTTGTATGAATTCCTCTTAGCTTTTAGAGATTGAAACTTCAAAAATACTCTAAAATATAAAAGAAAAAGAACATCAATTCATAAAAGGGATGACAAGAGTTCAAAACCTGCATTAGCATTTCCTTCAACAGTTTCCAATGAGCATCTTTATCAAAATTAGTTGAGAAAGTCAAGATAGGTCTTAATCCTTTTAAATGATTTCCTGTAAGCTTTAGTTCTTCCATTGTGTGGACTAAAATGAACAAAAACAAATCACAACGGCTAGGCCATATTAACCCATACTACAAAAAAAAAAAAAAAAAAAAAAAAAAACACTACATTGTATGACCTTAGCAACAAATTGGATTCATATCCAATCCAATTAAAAAAAAAACTGTAATTAAGGATCAAATTACCAGCATTAACCAAAAATTTAACCGATGGACCACCAGGGGACTTGGCCATCCGTAAATACATATCTTTATGCTTCCTGCACTGCAAGATAAAAA
The DNA here is from genome assembly GCA_949634005.1 of Mallotus japonicus. NCBI lineage: Eukaryota > Viridiplantae > Streptophyta > Magnoliopsida > Malpighiales > Euphorbiaceae > Mallotus > Mallotus japonicus. The sequence goes on along the minus strand of CATIWK010603749.1, from coordinate 1,575 downwards.
TCAAAACAGAACGTCAGTCTTCACATTAAGGCAAAAAAAAAATCCATTTTCTTTTCGAAGTCTTAGAAATTCAACATGTTATGTATATGAACTGGGCAATAACCCCATGCTTTGCTGTGGTGGTAAGGGTGCTGGACACCCAAACTGGGAGTGGGGGTTCGAATCCCCACTCCACCCCAATACCCTAACCCCTAGTTTCCCCTTGTCAAAAAAAACTGGGCAATAAGGACTTGTACTAAAAATAAGAGAAATAAACAATGGCACCATGTGAGAAACAGTCTCCAAAAGCAAGTAGCAATCATTAAAAAAAATATAATGCATTTATTTGAAAAGTAAATAGAACAGATCTAGTCACCTCAAAAAATAAACAAGAAGAACAACTCTTGAGCTCAACCAACTCATTAAGAGCCATGCCTTTACTACTTTTAGACTCAACCTTATTATCCTACTTACAGTGAGGCAAAAGGGACATTATATTCAACATTAAGTGCCGATATTTGCCTAGTAAAACAAACAATTCATTCAATCCATTCATAAGACTTGAAAACAAAAATAAAATCGATAAATTTAAGGAGAGTTTTCCTTGAACCTATAATTGCTACGGCGAGAACAAGTGACTAAAACCTTTTTCTTTATTCCTAAAAAAAGATTGAGATTGTTTAGTTGGTTTGATTTCAGGCTTCTCTTTCCAACCAAGAAGGGTACGCTTAGGCCTTTCTGGAGTACTTTCATCTTTCTTTCCAGGTGCTGCCGCCTCTGTTTCACTGTGCTTTATCTTCTTCCCCATTGTACGATACTTGGATATCTGAAACCCATGGAAGGATAAATAAGGATGACTAAAGAAACCAATAAAGAAGAAGAAAGAAGATAAAAACCCATTAAAGGATTAAGAAGGATCCATTAACATGAAGAGGCCACCAGTGGCTGCGTGAAAGAGAGCAAGTTTTGCTTCTTGTTAGTTTGAGGAAGTAAAAGAGGGAAAAACGGCTCGATGACTTAGCCATCTCCAGCCCAAAACTTCAAAATATAACAAATTTTACTTCAGATACACAAATGTATCTGCTACAGTATTTTCACTCCAACTCATTATTTTATTTTCAACTCCAAAAGAATATTTTCCACATATTTCTACCCAATACTAATATTATATTATTTATACATTTTACATTTTACACCCATATTTTATTCAATACTTACCATATACATCCATATATTTATTAATAATAAATTTTATTATTTAAATATATTTTAAAATAATAATATATTAATAAAATAAATAATATATTTTAATAAGAAATAATATATATACATCCACATATTTTTAAAACTTCAAAATGTAATAAATTTTACTTCAAAATGTATCTGCTACAGTATTTTCACTCCAACTCATTATTTCATTTTCAACTCCAAAAGAATATTCTCCACATATTTCTACCCAATACTAATATTATATTATTTATACATTTTACATTTTACACCCATATTTTATTCAATACTTACCATATACATCCATATATTTATTAATAATAAATTTTATTATTTGAATATATTTTAAAATAATAATATATTAATAAA
>CATIWK010603663.1:0-16083 GCA_949634005.1 Mallotus japonicus | reverse complement strand
ACTCACTACCTCCCACTATTAGTATTACATACTAATCAAGAAAAATAGACAGAGGTGATAGTCAAATTAATATTACCCAAATATTAATTTACCGACTATGAACATTTTATAGCATATGTACTAAATAAATTTGTCACTCATGTTATCAACTCTTGATAATAAATTTATTTAACATTATGCTAATGATAAATATTTAATTAAATAAACACTTTAGATAATATAATATTATTTTATTGCCATTTGGGATTTTTACAATGTCAAAATATGTGATTGGCCTCTAGGGCATACCACCTATACTAACAATCTCCCACTTGCACTAGAGCCAATCACTACAGTATCTTAGACCCATCTTCTCAAGATGTCAATCTAGCTGTAGTTGTGCTATTGCTTTAGTAAGCGGATCAGCAATATTATTAACTGAAGCTAACTTCTGCACGACGATATCGCCTTTTCCAACAAGTTCTCTGATAATATAAAAGCCTTACTATATGTTTGGATTTATGGTGAGACCTCAATTCCTTTGCCAAAGCAATGGCTCCATTGTTGTCGCAATAATGAGGAATCATGGATTCAATGGAAGGAACAACTCCTACTTCAGTTATAAACTTTTTAAGCTAAATAGCTTCTTTAACAGCATCTGATGCTGCTATACTCGACCTCTATAGTGGAATCCATAATAACACTTTGCTTGGAACTCTTCCAGCTTACTGCTCCTCCATTACAAGTAAAAACAAACCTAGAGATAGACTTTCTATCATCTATATCTGACTGAAAGTTTGAATCTATGAAACCATCTATCTATAGATCACCTCCTCTATAAGTTAAGACTAAATCTTTAGTCCTTCTCAAGTACTTAAAGATTGCCTTAATAGTTATCCAGTGTTCCATACCTGCATTGGATTGAAACCTACTAGTCACACTAACAGTATAGGAAATATCAGGCCTCGTACACAACATAGCATACATTAAGCTTCCTATAGCTGCAGCATAAGGAACTTTGGCCATTTTCTCTATTTCCTCGAGTGTGTTAGGTGACATACCCTTGGATAATTAGATTCCATGCCTAAATGGTAACAATCCTCTCTTGGAATCAAGCATGTTGAACCTCTTCAACACCTTTTCCAAGTAAAGACTTTGGGATAAACCTATAATTTTCTTCGATCTATCTCTATAGACTCGAATCCTGAAAATATAGGTTGCCTCTCCTAAGTCTTTCATCGAGAAGGTTTTAGATAGCTATACTTTCACAGAAGTCATCATACCGACATCATTTCCAATTAGTAGAATGTCATCCATATACAAGATTAGGAAAGTGATTTGGCTCCCACTAACCCTCTTATAAACACATGGCTCATCATCGTTCTTAATAAATCTACAAGAACAGATAGGTTCATCAAAACGATGATTCTAACTCCTTGAAGCTTGCTTTAGATCATAAATAGATCTATTAAGTTTGCACACTTTTTGAGCTATCCTTGGATTCAAAACCCTTAGGTTGTTCCTTGAAAATGTCTTCCCTAATATAACCATTAAGGAAAACGATTTTGACATCCATTTTCCAAACCTTATAGTCATAGTGTGTAGCTATAGCTAGAAGAATTTGAATGGATTTAAGCATAGCTACTGGCAAGAAGGTTTCCTCATAGTCGACTTCTTGCCTTTAGCGAAACTCTTTCGCTATAAGCCTAGCTTTATAGGTCTCAACCTTTCCATCTACACTAATCTTTCTCTTGAAGATCCATTTACATCTAATGGATACAATAGCCTTAGGAGGATCAACAATTGTTCAGACTTGGTTTGCATACAAGGAATCCATATTAGTTCTCACAGCCTCAAGCCATCTAGAAGAATCTTTATCACATAAAGCTTCTTCATATGTAGTAGGATTATCAACATGAATGCTCTCTTCATGAACATGCAACTCTTGCATATTATGAAGAAAACTGTATCTCTCCTAAGGACGAGATACCCTAGTAGTCCTTCTAAGAGTCGATGTAATGACATTCTTTAGTTGGAATAGGCTCCTCAAGTTGATTAATATTTATTTGATCGATTTGTTGGGCTTCCTTAGATGACTCCTCATCTAACATTATCTTCCTTCCTTCACCATCTTCCTTAAGAAACTCTTTCTCAAGGAAAATAGTATCTCCGCTTACAACAACTTATTTAGCAGGAAGATAAAAGCATTTCCCTAAATTTTCTTTAGGAAATCCAACAAACTTTCCTTTAATCAATTTTATATCCAACTTGTCCAATTTTAGCCTTTTGATAAAAGCCAGATATCCCCAAATCTTAACATATTTAAGACTTGGTGCTCTGTCATGCCATATCTCATATGGTATAATATAAATGAATTTGGATGGAACATGATAAAGGATGTGGGAGGGCGTTGAAGTGCATAATCCTAATGAGAAGATTAGTGTAGCTCATCATAGAACGTACCATATCTAATAGTGTTCGATTCTTCCTTTCGGATACAACGTTTAGTTGAGGTGTGCCAGGTAAAGTTAGTTGTGAAATAATGCTATATTCCTTAAGGAATTCAATAAATTTGATACTTAAGTATTCACCTTCTCAATCCGATTGTAGGATTTTTATACCTTTCCCCATTTGGTTCTCTACTTGGACCTTGAATTCCTTGAACTTTTCAAATAATTCACTTTTATATTTCATTAAATATAAATGTCCATACCTTGATAGATCATATATAAAGGTAATAAAATAGTAGAACCCGCCTCTTGCCATTTGATTAAATGGCCCACATACATCACTATGTATTATTTCTAAAATTTCTTTAGCTCTTGCCATTTATCCAACAAATGGTGATCGGGTCATCTTGCCTTGGATACAAGCTTCACAAGTTGGACTTCTTGAGGTTTCAAGATTTTTCAAGATTCCTAATTTTTCTAACTTTATGATTCTATCATCCGCAGTGTGACTTAATTTCAAGTGCCATAGATATTTTGGATTAGAGGCATTGTCAATTTATATTGTATTTACAACATTCACATTGGTTGGATATTGTTTAATTGTTATTGGATTTATTATCAATATAATAAAGACTATGTATTACATAACCCATGCCAACTATCTTATTTTCAAAATAGATAGTACATACATCTATTTCAAATAAAAACTTATAACATTTTCTAGTCAAACTAGAAATATAGATGATGTTCTTATAAGCATTAGATACATATAAAACATTATTCAACAACAAAACATGATCATTTAAGTCAATAGAGGTGGTTCCTATAGCTTTGGCAGTAACACTTGCTCCATCTCCAAGCTTTAAAGTCACCTCATTTGACCCCAACCTTCTTTCACTTGCTAGATCCTACAAGGAAGAACATATGTGAGAACTAGCACCGGTATCCAATACCTATACATTAGATGAGCTATTAGAACATTTAGAAACAATTAAATTAGAGAAAGTCTCACCTTCTCCAATCTTGTCCTTTCCTTTCATTCATTCAGGGAACTTAGGAAAATTTATTTTCCAATGTCCATCTCCTTAGCAATAGAAACATTTTCGCTTGCCTTTGTTTTTATTTACTCCTCCCGAAGCTTTAGGAACTCTTTCCTTTGCTTTCTTGCTTTTATTGCCCTTGTTCTTTCTAGTCCCACTAGAAGTGGCAATCAAAGCAACCTCCTTCCCTTTTTCATTGTGAATAGCCTTTTGGGCCATCACAAGCATATTTAATAATTCTGCAAGAGTACACTCAATTTTGTTCATATGAAAATTAGCAATGGTTTGCCCAAATGACTCCGAAAGGGATTGTAAGATCAAATCGGTTTGGAGTTGAGCATCCATCATGAAATCTAGTCTTTCAAGTTCCTCAATGGAACGAATCATAGAATTCACGTGAGCTCCAACATCTTCACCTTCCTTCATTTTAGTACGAAAAAGCAGCTTAGATATCTCAAATCTAGCAGTCCTACTTTGTTCACCAAACAACTCTTGTAGGTGCAATAGGATTTCCTTTGCATTAGTGTACTTTTCATATTGCCTATAAAGTTCATTGCTCATGGAAGCCCGCATAATGCAACGTGCTTGTAATTCATCATCTTTCCATTTTGCAAGAGTGTCACGTTCTTCTTGAATAGCATTTGGTGGAAGGGGTCCCAGAGGACTTTGTTCCAAAACATATAAAATGCGCTTGTAGGCCAAAACAACTTTTAGATTACGTAGCCAATCAATAAGATTAGGTCCGGTGTGTTTATGGTTTTCGAGAATGATGCTTAGTGGGTTTGATGACCTTATATTATCAAATTGCTGCAAAATATAACAAGATTATTAGTTATAATGACATTGATAATTTTACCATTAGATTTGGTCTTTAATCATAATGGCCTCCCACTAACTTGGTAAATCCTACACTTCCAAAATAGGAAACGAAAATCCCTTGTTGGATGGATTTCCAGTGGGTGATGGAGTTCTTAATGAGTCACTAATATCCCTCAAGTACACAGTGGTATTCTTGGAATATTAGTTACCATTAAGTGGACAACTCTTGTCCATCACATCTCATGTGAGGTTCCATCTGGCTCCTAGCATTTAGAGAACTCAGGTGTACATAATTGCCATTCTTGGTCTCTTCACATTAGTTAGGTCCACACCATTGAATCAGTGTAATGTATGGATTTGAACACTATAAATCTCAGGTACTCCTATTTGCCATTCTTGATTCATAGTGTATCTATACATCCATAACATCTCATGCTTCACAATAACATTACATGAATCTCTTAGGTCTTATGTACACCCCTATGTATCCATAGTTGATGCACATAATCCTAAAACTATGCAAGTTATTGCTTCAATGGAGAGCCTAGACCTAAATTTAGTTTGGAAGATTTTTCGGGTCTTTATTTAAGGTCTCACTTTGCACATTAAGCATTTATATACATATCACATACATATACATTTCATGGCATCAAATATAGCATGATACAACATATATATCACATATATACATTGAACATGCAAGATGGATGCACAAAGATGGAGTGATCATGGGCCTTTCCTAATCCTTATTCTAACTCTTAGAATATGTTATGGGCCTTATCATCTCGGGCCTTGACACCTTGGGCCTTAACACCTTGGGCCATATCACCATGGTTAGAATTGGAAGCGTGCTGACTCTTCACGAGTGTGCCGACTAGTTACAAAGGCTGGATGTGCCGACTTAAGCCTTGAGTCGGCACGGGTGTGCGGACTCGTGACATCATCCCATCTTGAACACTTGAATCTTCATGTCACAACTCTTGTGAATTACATTGAATCCCTGGCATTCCAAGGTAAATATTACATCCTAATACTATGTAATTAATAATTAATTACATACCAAATAATAAAATTAATTATTATTACAAAAACAAGGATGTAATCTAAGTCCATGGTCATTCCATGCATATATGTCAAGCATAAAGCAAGTGGGGTGATTAATTTTAACCATTTTTACACATGTTTAGCTACAACACTTGTAACTATCAATAATCATAATCACAACACTTGCAATTATCAATCAACTTAGCATGTGTTAAGTGCAAAAAGAAGCTCTGATACCACTGAAAGGAAATGGTTATGCAACTATGATGTGTGATAAGCACAAGCCTTAGATAGGATGAAATTTTAAAATTTTCACTTGCATAACCCTTCATCACAAGAAGAATACCAATCCCAAGGTTCCAATTTGCAAATTAACACATAGCTAAGTATCACAACAACATGTAAACAACAACCTAGGAACTCTAAGTTTTAAGAAAAACTTACAACCTCCTAAGTTTGATGTAGACCACAAGTATTCTACAAGCTTTGGATGTTTTAGTTCAACTCTTGAATCAAATGCTTAGCCTCCCAAGTGTAAGGCCTCTAGCTTGAAATACCAAAGCTTTGTTAATCACCTCCGTGCTTTGATTAAGCTAAGTAACAAGCATCCTCTCTATTGAGCCTTAAAAACTTGCTCTAACTCAATTCTTTTGCGAGAACACTTAGGGTTTGTAGTGTGTATATGTTTCTACATAAAGTCTCTAACCTTAGAACACTTCTAAGGTTATATATATATATAGGTAGAGAAAGTAAAATCTTATCACATAATGAGTGTACAACTCATTATAATAAGTATACAACTTGTATGTTTATCTAGTGCACCAAGAATTATGTAGAGGATTAATACATCTCATGTATATGTCCATATACATTCTCTACACTTTAATCATTTAACCTAATCTTGATTTGGCCAAGGTCAACATTTTACACATTAGAGATAATGTGCCTAACATGACAAGCCTAATAAGCCAAGCTTAATACTTATCATGCCCATAGTCAACAATATACACATAAAGGATAATGCATGCCTAACATGACAAATTTTTAACCATGTCATGTTCACATGGATTTGGGCTTGGTAATTAGGCTAACGCTTGGCCCAAGCCCAATCCATATAACAAATGGGCTTGGATTAGGTCCATGGGCTTTCTCAACATCTTGGATTAATCTTTGGTCCAAAACTCTTTTGGGCCTAGGCCCAAATAACTTGGGCCATTAATCCAACTCCAATTAGAAACAACATAAATTATTAATTTAATACTCTAATTAATATCTCATATTAATTAAATATAAATTAATAATTAAACCCTTGGTGGAATTAGATTTCATGATATGCTAGAATCATTGCTTAAAAGCATAAATCCAATTCCATTAATCTTAATTGATTGATTAAACGCTTTAATCAATAATTAGATTAATATTAACGGTGATTTGGTAAAACTCTTTTAGGTGTGACTTACTAGGTTCATATCTAATTGGCAATGAGAAGATAATATCAACACTTGATATTATTTGAAACTCCTTTCAAGTCTAAATGTAAAAATCCAAATTATGCACATTTAGTTCTCATAAGTTGTGAGTGACCCCTAGCATTGGTATCACAACTACCCAATTAGAAATGAATGCATTTATTGATTCACATGAACCCTTTTGTGATAATTATCGTGAACTAAAATCCCTTCATTAGAAGATCCCGATATAGCTTAGTGTCAAGGTTTAGTCAAACTCCAATAGCTTTATCATATGACCTCATCTCAAGTTATAATTCTTGATAAAACATAATAAATAATAGAAACACCTTTCTAGCACTAAAACTCTTTCAAACTATGTCATGTTTGTCCTGGCTAGGAACTTATTCATCAAGAACAAACTTAGATAGCATAGGATCTTATCCCAGTTTACTCTAAGCAATGAATCCCATCTTGGTCGAACACTCATCCCTACATTTAACCAACTAGAGCCACCATACGCCATATACCCATATGTGAATAACACAAGTATGTAAGCGGTAATAAACCCTAACCACTTAAATATGGATGACTGTGTTACCTCATGTCAAAGGACTATATGCACCATTATAACCTAGATTGTGATCGTTGACTATAAGTGAATATCCTCGCGATCACAAATCTAACGTCATGTTCGATCCACCTATCACATGAGTATCCATACGTCTATTCTGATATCTCATATCAAGTAGCATAAGACTCACTACCTTCCACTATTAGTATCACATACTAATCAAGGAAAATAGACAGAGGTGATAGTCAAATTAATATTACCCAAATATTAATTTATTGACTACGAACAATTTTATTGCATATGTACTAAATGAATTTGTTACTCATATTGTCAACTCTTGATAATAAATTCATTTAACATTATGCTAATGGATGAATATTCAATTAAATAAACACTTTAGATAAAAAGAATATTCTCTATTGCTAATTGGGATAATTTACAATGTCAAAATATGTGATTGGCCTATAAGGCATACCACTTATGCTAATAATCTCCCACTTGCACTAGAGCCAATCACTACAGTATCTTACACTTATCTTCTCAAGATGTCGATCTAACTATAGTTGCATTTATGTTTTAGTGAGTGGATCAGCCACATTATTGGATGAAGCTACCTTTTGTACGAGCACATCGCTCTTTCCAACAAGTTTTTTTTTTTGATAATATGAAAGCGCCTTTCTATATGTTTGGATTTCTAGTGAGACCTCAGTTCCTTTGCCAAAACAATGGCTCTATTATTATCGTAATAGAGAGGAATCGGGGACTCATTGGAAGGAACAAGTCTTAGTTCAGTAATGAACTTTTTAATCCCAACAGCTTCTTTAGCAGCATCTAATTCAGCTATATACTCAGCCATTGTAGTGGAATTAGCAGTGATACTTTGCTTGGAAGTCTTCCAGCTTACTACACCTCCTTTACAAATAAAAACAAACCCAGAAATAGACTTTCTATCATCCATATCTGATTGAAAATTAGAATCTGTGAAACCATCTATCGGAAGATCACCTCCTCCATAAGTTAAGAATAAATCTTTAGTCCTTCTCAAGTACTCACAGATTGTTTTAACAGCTATTTAGTGTTCCAAACATGGATTGGATTAAAACCTGCTAGTCACACTAATAATATAGGCAATATCAGGCCTAGTACACAACATAGCGTACATTAAGCTTCCAATAGCCGAAGCATAAAGAACTTTGACCATTTGCTCCATTTCCTTGGGTGTTTTAGGTGACATACCCTTGGATAAATGGATACCATGCCTAAATGGTAACAATCCTCTCTTAGAATCAAGCATGTTGAACCTCTTCAACACATTTTCCAAGTAAAGACTTTGGGATAAACCTATCATTTTATTCGATCTATCTCTATAGACTCGAATCCTAAAAATATAGGTTGCCTCCCCTAAGTCTTTCATCGAGAAGGTTTTAGATAACCACACTTTCACAGAAGTCATCATACCGACATCATTTCCAATTAGTATAATGTCATCCATATACAAGATTAGGAAAGTGATTTGGCTCCCACTAACCCTCTTGTAAACACATAGCTCATCATCATTCTTAATGAATCTATAAGAACAGATAGGTTCATCAAAACGATGATTCTAACTCCTTGAAGCTTGCTTTAGATCATAAATAGATCTATTAAGTTTGCACACTTTTTGAGCTATCCTTGGATTCAAAACCCTTGGGTTGCTCCTTGAAAATGTCTTCCTTAATATAACCATTAAGGAAAAAGGTTTTAACATCCATTTTCCAAACCTTATAATCATAGCGTACAGCTATAGCTAGAAGAATCTGAATGGATTTAAGCATAGCTACTGGTGAGAAGTTTTCCTCATAGTCGACCCCTTGCCTTTAGCGAAACTCTTTCGCTTTAAGCCTAGCATTATAGGTCTCAACCTTATCTTTTGTCCAATCTTTCTCTTGAAGATCCATTTACATCTAATGGATACAATAGCCTTAGGAGGATCAACAAGTGTTCAGACTTGGTTTGCATACAAGGAATCCATATTAGTTCTCATAGCCCCAAGCCATCTAGAAGAATCTTTATCACATAAAGCTTCTTCTAGGAGTCGGTGTAACGACATTCTTTAGTTGGATTAGGCTCCTCGAGTTGATTAATATTTATTTGATCAATTTGTTGGGCTTCCTTAGATGACTCCTCATCTAACATTATCTTCCTTCCTTCACCATCTTCCTTAAGAAACTCTTTCTCAAGGAAAATAGTATCTCCGCTTACAACAACAACTTGTTTAGTAGGAAGATAAAAGCATTTCCCTAAATTTTCTTTAGGAAATCCAACAAACTTTCCTTTAATCAATTTTATATCCAACTTGTCCAATTTTAGCCTTTTGATAAAAGTCGGATATCCCCAAATCTTAACATATTTAAGACTTGGTGCTTTGTCATGCCATATCTCATGTGGTATAATAGAAATGAATTTGGATGGAACACGATAAAGGATGTGGGAGGGCGTTGAAGTGCATAATCCTGATGGGAAGATTAGTGTAGCTCATCATAGAAGGTACCATATCTAATAGAGTTCGATTCCGCCTTTCGGATGCACGATTTAGTTGAGGTGTGCCGGGTGGAGTTAGTTGTACTAATTATAAAAAAAATAACAATCTTTTTTTACTTTTTTTGAACAATTTTTTAAATTTTTTACTTTTATGAATAGTTTTTTAATATCATATGCACATTATTTTATTTTTATTTTTCTTATAGTATTTTTTTGAAAAATAATATAAAAATTAAATTACATAATTAAAAACATATATTATAAAAATTTAATGAAAATTTATCATATAAAAAATTGTTGTAATTTTAATTTTTAAGACAAGTGTTATATGACGTTAATAATAGAAAAATAAGTGCTATATTTTTTTTTATTAAATAGACTTTTCATAGTATAGTTTAATTAGAGTATTTGATGCAATATATTTAATCTAAATTACATGTAAATTGATTTTAGCTCTATTCATTGAATTTATGAATATTTTTTATATGATGAATTATTGTTGAATTTTTAATGATATGTTTAATCACATAAATTGATTTTTTAAATTATTTTTCAAAAAATGATGATAAAGATAAAAATAATAAAATTATGAGCATATGATATTTAAAAAAATCTCTTAAAAAAAACTCTTCATAAAAAATAAAAGATTTGTTATTTACAGTAATTGGTGCAAATTTTACAATCAAGATAAGTTAAAAGTTAAATAGTAGTTATAAAAACAATAACTGACTATATTAATAAAAAATTTATTAATGAAAAAAAAAACTTAATTACAAGTAGTTTTAAAATGTTAAACATCAAACAACAAATTTGGAAGAAAAATGAAGAAAAAAATGGTAGTTTAATAATTGTAATTAATAAAAAAATAAAAATTTTCAACAAAGAATAGTTACGTAATTTACAAGTCTAAAAAAAAAATGGAGTGCAAAAATCAATGTGATATGCATTAGCATTTAAATAGAAAAAAAAATTGATGTTTTTTTTTTTCCTCATTCCAAGACTTTCCATAGCAGCTGCAACTATTGTTGGCATTTGTCTGGTATACTTCTATTGTTTCACTAGAAGAAGAATACGGAGTGGCAATGTAGTGAAACTAGAGAAGGGGAATAAAGCAGAAAACATAAAGTTAGAAGCATTAGCGGAAAACATAAAGTTAGAAGCATTCATTATGGATTATTAGTCTCACATGCCGAAACAATATTCATAATCAGAAATACAAAAATTAACCACTTCATTCAGTCATAAGCTAGGCCAAGGGGGATTTGGAGGTGTGTACAAAGGAGAATTACCAGACGGTCACGCTGTGGCAGTGAAGGTTCTAAGTACGTCCAAAGGTGATGGGGAAGATTTCATTAATGAAGTTGCAAGTATTAGCAGAACATCCCATGTAAATATAGTTTCTCTTTTGGGGTTCTGCTACGAGAGGACTAAACGTGCATTGATATATGAATACATGCCTAATGGATCTCTAGATAAGCTTCATAAATGGTGAAGAGTCTCAGCATAATAAACAACATCTAAAGTGGAAAACATTATATGACATTGCAGTTGGCACTGCTAGAGGTTTAGAGTATTTGCATCGCGGATGTAGTACAAGGATTGTGCATTTTGACATTAAACCACACAACATTCTTCTAGATGAATATTTCTGTCCTAAAGTCTCTGATTTTGGTCTTGCAAAGCTATGCAAGGCGAAAGAAAGTATAGTGTCAATGATGGGTTGGAGAGGAACTATTGGGTACATTGCTTCATAAATATTTATCAGAAACTTTGGAAGTGTTTCTTACAAGTCTAATGTGTATAGTTATGGAATGATGATTCTTGACATGTTTGCAGGAAGAAACAATATAGATGTTGCAGCATCTCGCAGCAGTGAAACATATTTTTCATATTGGATTTATACATACCTTGAGTCCGAAAATATTCGTACACTTCATGATAAGATAACTGTTGGAACATGAAGTGGAAGCTATCCCACATTGGAAAAATAAGAAGTAAAGTGGCATATAATCAAGGAGGAGTTACCATTAAAATGGCTAACGCCATTTTGATGGAGAGCAAGCCCTTGATGAAGGCCCAATCAATAATTTTTGGAGGCCCGATCGGTGATGTCATGAGCAAGCCTGTTCGGTGCTAGCCCGACACTCACTCTCGGTATGAAGCTCCAGCATGTCCGGTCCGTGGAGCCCGATTTCTTAACATGGTATCAGAGCTCACGAGTGCCTTAACAGGCCAAGAAGATCCTGAAGGCCCATGTGGATGTTGAGGCCCGAGTCGAGGCCCAAGTTGATGTTAGAAACCCAAGTATCAACCCAAACAAAGGAGGTTGGACTTGGAGAGTTGAGAAACCCAAGGGCCGAATGATCGAAGACTGGAAGAAACCAGACCTTTGAGCCCAAAAAGAGAGCCAAGTCTGGACCAGTGAAGTTTGAAAGCTTTTTAGTCTCCACAAAAGCCCAAAAGAGAGGCCAGGTTCGAATCAGTCCTGATGAAACAAGTGTCAACTGGTCCAAATAAGGAGAAGCCAGCCCAGTTGCACTTGAGGGGAGTGTTGGAACATGAAGTGGGAGCTATCCCACATTGGAAAAATAAGAAGAAGTAAAGTGGCATATAATCAAGGAGGAGTTACCATTAAAATGGCTAAGGTCATTTTGATGGAGAGCAAGCTCTTGATGAAGGCCCAATCAATCATTTTGGAGGCCCGATCGGTGATGTCATGAGCAAGCCTGTTCGGTGCTAGCCTGACACTCACTCCTGGTATGAAGCCCGAACATGTCCGATCCGTACAGCTCGATTTCTTAACAATAACAGATGAGAAAGAAGAGATGGTTAGAAGGAATGATCACTCCTGGTATGAAGCCCGAATATGTCCGATCCGTACAGCCCGATTTCTTAACAATAAGAGATGAGAAAGAAGAGATGGTTAGAAGGAATGATCATTGTGGGTTTGTGGTGCATTCAAACCAATCCGTCAGATAGACCATCAATGACCAAGATGATAGAGATGTTAGAAGGTAGTCTTAAATCGTTGCAAATTCCACCAAAGCCTTTCTGATGTGGATCAAGCAGCCTTAGCATTCTTGGATAGGTTTGATAGAGTCCAAGTGCGCAAGAGGGCTTCAACGGGCTCTAACTCCTAGCATCGGATGAGCTGTGGGGCCCATAAGATGTCAAAACGAAGCTGATTCAGAGATCTACAATGGATGCAACACGCTATGCCTGTTGCATTCGAGATTTTTCCTCAAATTCGTTTGTTTTGGGCCTTAAATTTCCTTTTGAAGTTTTGTTATTTTTATTTCGGGATATTTTTGGTATTTTGCTGTTTTATTTTTAGGGTTTTCGGTTGTAGCCCTATTTATTCATCTTTTTTGTTGTTATGAGACAGTTTTGGTTGAAATTGATAATCAAAGATTATTTCTCCCAAATTTTGTGTAATTTGGATGCCTATTTCCTAGTAGTTGTGCGCAATTCAACAAGGTTTAGAAGATTATTAGCCGGTAGTCGTGCGCGATTCAACGCCTAGTAATATTTATCAAGTTCTTGTAGCTTCCGCTACGTCACTTTCCTGTTTTCCACCACTGCACCACCAGATTTTTCATCTACTTTATCATCCGCACCATATGTTTTGTCTCAAAGGGGTGAAGTAAGGGTTTTGGCAGAAGTTTTAAGTAGCAGTCCTAGTGAAAATTCATAACCGGTAATTTACAGCTTGTTAGGATTTTTAGCAAAAAAAACAGAGTAATTACCTGTTGACTGTAAAAGGTTTAGCAAAACATCAATGGTTGGTTGTGCTTTAACATAGGAGGCAACAATTAATTGTTTCAAGTAAAAGTGAAATTAGGTATCTGTAACATGCTGTCAGTGTCATCAATGGTAATTTTTTTATTCCACCACACAATGAAAATTTTTGTAAAAATACCACAAATTGATAAAATTTTTAAGTTTTTGCCATAAATTGGCAAAAAGCCCTTGTTTTGGCAATGTGAACTGCAGTATGTTAAAATTGCCGCTAAATGCAACGAAAGACCAACCTTTCAGATCTACCCGTGCAAATTGAGAAAATACCTGTGCAATCGAAAATGAAGGATACCTAACAAGGGGGCAAACTTGACCAGTAGTAGTCAATAAATAGGAAGCTTCGCCTCTTAGACTATGTCTGTTAGTCCCTGTAGTCGAACAGCTTGATAACAGTCAAGTTGACTGTATCTTCTCCCAGAAAAGACAGTCTCAATTTCACGTTAACATTCTATCTTTCTTTTTTTTTTTTTTTTTTTGGCTGCCTCTGACTCTAACAGCAGCGCCATCTCCTCCGCATCATGTCTTTGGTCCTTGTCCTTGTTACAATAACCTCTGTCCTCATTCCTGTATGTGTGCATGCTCGAAATGACCAGCAATATCAAAACTGTGGCATAAAATTTCAATGCGGAAATATTATAAAATTTTCACGCAGAAATTTAAATATTTCTGCAGTTTCAGCTTAACTGCACTTTCCAAATAGAGGTGATCAAGAATGGAAATATGACTTACCAGGTGCTTGCAATTATACCGAGTTGCAGAATAGAATAAATTTTCTCATTATGTGTCATTCATTCAATAATCTAATATGATGATGATGAATAAGTTTTAAATTTTTTTAAAAAATAGTCATGATGGCCATGGACTGCATGCTTAAAATTTGATAAGTGTTCCTAATTCAATATTCACTTATAAAGTTTATATGTTGAATTATTAAAATTTACAATATTTTTTTATAAAAATATTTTAAAATATAGATTTTCTATTTTATCTAAAACACTATGATTCTATTATATATAGAATACACTCTCATATTCCACTAAAAAAATATGTCTTCTACTTTACCTAAAACATCTCTATTTATTTTATTCAACTAAAAATTTATTTTTCCCTTTTATTTAACGTAAAAAAATCAATCATGTATATTAAAAATATTTGTAATCATATTAAAAAAATAGCCAAATAAAATTATTATAATGATTTTTTAAGTGCCCATTTTAATATATTATTTGATTAATTTATAATTTATTAAAATTATTTAATTATTTATTTTAAAATAATCTTCAAACATATATTATTTAAAATCCGCGTAAAGTGCGGATTGACGACTAGTTACAAATAAATCTATTATTTCATAAAGAAGAATAGGAACTAACTAAAAGAATCTAATATTTAATTACAATAAAAATCAATATTTTTATTATTTTTTCCTTTTTGTAAGATGTACAAGATCAAAATAAAATAAATCTATTGACGTTCCCAAATTTGTGTAAAGAAATTCTATTTGCTATGATGCTAACAAAAAAGGACTTCTAAGTTAATCTCATTGTTTAATAGATTTATTTTTTCTTTTTTGAGTAATAACTTCAAAATTTTTCAATAAAATACTTTTTATTTATATTATTTATAGTTTATTTATAAAAATATTTTTTTTGTAAAAATACCAAAAGATATTTCAACCTATGGATATGCCAAATTGTGATAAAAAAATTTTCATATATATACATACACTTAAAAGGTTAAAAATATAAAATATAGTATTTTAGACCAAGTTGTTATTAATTATTTTTCTAAAGGGCGCAAGTCCTTTCAGTAATTTATCAACATATAATTTACTTTTTTAAGAATAAATTAAAAAACAAAGTTAATGTTTTGATAATTTAAAATATTAAAATAGTTAAAATAAAGTAAATGAATCACATATAAAATAGTTTTGTTATTGAAAAATATTTTATCTTAAAATAATGATAATATTAATGAAAAGAACACTTCAGTTTTAAAAGAACCACATATCTATAAATTATAAAAAATATCCAACCATAAAAAAATTTGTATTTATATATATTTTTAAACTACCATTCATGAAAGTGCTCTTAAAATATTTGAAAGATAAAATTAAATATCAATATTTTGAAAAAGAAAAAAAAAACACTCAAGCTTCTCTAAGCAAACTACATTTCAAAAATTTTGTAGCATTTGTTGAAAAAAAAATAATGTTTTTTGGTGGTTGGATAATTATTAAGGCAGTCACAATATTAATCATTAAATGGCATGTTCGAACTTGCATATCATGACAACCTGGAAGAGATATAAGTACTTGACTAAATTGTCCTTCCTTGCAACTGAATGAACTAATAATATTGTGATATTGTTTGGTCCAATTAGCTAATTGAAATGCAATAGGCCATTCTCAT